>VDFB02037949.1:0-16229 GCA_007258455.2 Sequoia sempervirens | reverse complement strand
AAAAGAATATCAAATTCAACATATATGAAGCACATAGGAAGTTGAAGTAATTTTTTTAAGCTCAACTAGGCACATGATCGTGTTTGAATTTATTATTATTTTGATAGTAAGGATTAGGGAAGAAATGATTCCCAATTTTTCCTTAATCTCTTCCACAATTAGTTCTAGAAATTAAAAATTAATAAAAAATGGAGTGTGATATTTATAGTTTAAAAGATCAACTCTTGTAACATCTTTAAACTATAATAACTTAATCTAACTATAACCTGAAAAGATAACTAGAGATTTATGAACCTGGGTGAGTGCATTGTTAATATTTTTCATAAATTAAGATCTAGAAGAAATTGCTAGTTATTTGTCTTAATTGTTGGTGTGAGCCCAAGATCACCAACTTCAACAAAAACCTTCACGAAAAAAGAGAGAGGAAACACAAGGCCATTTCACCAAAACAAGAGTGAACTATTCCCCATGCTGCCAATGTGGCATAATGCTTCCCAAAGACACCTTCTGTGTGGTTGCTTGGTGTGAACAAGACTCATAGAGGTTCGTGGTGTGTTCAAAGTTGTGGAGACTTGTTTAAAGATTTGGATTTCCAGTGGTGCCCAAGTGGATTGTGTGTAAAGGTGCCCCTATTTTGCTCATTTTTTTCCAATTTCAAGAAAATCAACTTTTTTTTGCATGAAGTTTTTTGGAAAGTGGTGAAATTTAATTTCTAGAGGATGATTTGAAGGTTTCATGTCTTTGTAAATTCAAAGAATTATCTTTTCATTATGGTTTTTTCATTTCACCCTTCTCTAATCATCTTGAAAAGGGGAAACTATACACAATGGAGAGATGGTATCTTGAAGCATTTGCGATGGCTTCATCTTTTTCCATACCTATATGGTCTTTTTCCTCAAATTGGTACTTCTTGGAGCAAGAAGTTTGTTTGGCATTCCAAAAGAGATCATGTTTTCAGAGTGATTGCTCTTCATGTTGATGATAACACATTGAGTTTCATTGATGTCATTGAGTGTCCTCGTGCTCTATGGACCAACATTTGGGAGTTATATGGAGATCCTGATACTCCACCCTTCCCAGATGATCCTGCTTCAGATTGTCTTGTACCTCTTGATGATTCATATAATATACCATATGAATATGATACACTACAAGAGTTTGATTCTTTGGAACACCTTGCACATCTTGATGATGAGGATGACGAGGGTTCTTCAGATACTCCTTCTTCTCCATCAGGGATAGTTGATGTACCTTCACCTCCAGTGATTCATTGTGAAGATTCATTGATTGAGGCTCCTATCATTCCTGTTCTACATGACCATTAATTTTGTGTTGATGATTCATTGAGCATGTCTAGTGATTCATCACAACCAATATATCATTGTCTTCCTGATTGGGATTCTTATTTGTCGAACATTGGTTCATTGTTCATGGAATCTCGCATTTCTGATTTGGAAGACACATTTGAGGGTATATCCCTCCTATTTGATGATAGTTGTGGTAAAACTGTTGTCACTCCATCTAAGTCTTTGGATATTGTTCAACATCAGTTTCTAGTGGTACCTTGTTTGTCACCTTCTGTTGTGATTGGGAATGTTCCTGATTGGTTCATGGCATCATCTTCCAAGGTCTTGGCGACACATGAGTAGATTTCAGAGACATCATCATACATTTTCATGCTTCTTTCTTTCAATTCCTATCTAGAATTGGAAGCATACCTACATTTGTACTTGGTTTTGTTTCTTCCAAAAGGGATACAAGTTGTTTGTCGACATTGGATCATGTTTTGTCTTCAGGAACTTACCATTTTTGCAGGCGATTACACATTGTGGGGGGCTACATAGTCTCTCTCTTTCCCCCTTATGGGGGGCCATTGATTGTATATATGATGTATGTAGCCTTTAGGGGGTGTGATTGAGTCCTTCATCCATTCATCATTTTTGTTTTCTTTTCTCTCTTTTGAGGGGTTTTTTCCTTACAAGTTTTTCTCTCCTTTCTCGGGTTGTGAGATCTTTTTGGGCCTGTGTGGAAATGGGTACCTAAATATTTTGCAGCCTAGGACCCACACCGCTTCTCTTCTCTCTTTTTGCATAATATCACTTAAGGGGGGGTGTTAGTGTAATTAATTTTTTCACTTAGGGTAGATTACTCTAATTAGTTTCTCCCGGGTGGTTTTTCCCATGTGGTAGTTTTCCCACCCGACACCTTTCTCATGGCTTTAAAAGCTTGTACATTGTGTAAAATAATCATCTCATTTTCATTCACTCTTCTGATGAAATAACATGTGCTTCTCTCCTATTTGTGAAGGTATTTTCTGCAGATGGTTTTCCTAGGTTGGTTGCTCTAACATTAACAATTACAATTAAGTGTGCTTTCAATTGTTATTGTATAGTATATCGATTTTGAAATCTTATATTGAAATTATTATGCATAAAATGTGTAGAATATGAAACAAGATGATTCAATCAACATATTTTGAATGGTTTGGAAGGATAAAATTAACAAAGAAAATTAGTTGTCCACTTCTATGAATTCAAATGACCTGCCATTTTTTATTTTCAGTTTGGAAATTCCAACAAGAAGGGAATTTGACTTGGATAAGCATTGTGATGTTAGATAAAAATTAAAATCTAATTTATTTTGGATTCAAACTACCTTAAGAGGTGGTCTTATTCATTTGTGTTCTTCTTGGAATATTTTTTTTTCTCCTTGTATGGAGTGTCATGATTTTTTATTATGTTTTGTCTCTTAGTTTTCCTTCCTAATATTGATAGTTATTGATTTTTATTTTCTTTTATTTGTAAAGGGTTTTTCCCCTCTAGTTCATAGATATAGTAAAAAAGTTTACTATAGTAAAAAAAATTATATAATATAGATTCCTTTGGAGTATGTTGAAAATAATTGTACAAATTCTAAAGATGAGTTGGAGGTTTGATTATTTATTACAAAGATTTTGTGAGCCATTCTTAGTTGCAACAAATTCAAAAAGGAATTGAAGAAAATTATTGTCTATAGAGATTACAAAGAGCAAGTGCATGTAATTTGTGTTGGATAATCAAAATGATTTCTTCATTATAAATATATTTGAAATATTAATATTTTAATATAAAATTTGGGATACTTACTAAGCTAAAAAGTTTAATTTATTTATTTCAAATATATTTAGACCATTTATTTATGAAACACCCATTACTCTCTAACTCAATTTGACTTATTGTGACACTATGACGAAGAACAAAAAAGATGTGGTTTAATTCTTGTGATGATGTATACTTTGTGTATAATTTAATAGATTTAAGAGTAATACAATGTCCTAACATTTTAAATAGTAGGTATGTACACTAATTTATGGAGCACTATGAATGTATGTTTTCCTTAAAGTGTGATTGGCTTCTTATGTTGGCTACCCATTATGGTTATATCAACTATGGCTACATCAAGTGGTATTAGAGCTAGTATGCTCATTGAGAATGTTTATGAAATTTGGATGTGATGATGTGTTTTTTGGGTTGTGTTTGATGAAGCTCTAGAATATTTTTTTGTACGAATCCTTTAGTTGTAGAAAATTGGATATGGGAGAAAAAATGGTGATAATAAGAGAATTAGTGTTCTGTAAGGGTATGTTAGTTGTTATTTGACGAAAGATAGTGCTAGGTAGAAGATGTGCTAATATCCTCGACTATGTGGGAAGAGTGTAGATGGGGTTTTAGGTGTGCATTTTCTGGTGATAGTATTGGGTAGAGGATAGTTGTGGTTATCAGTGAGTGAAAGAGGGTTTATCTTAGATTTTAAGTCTTTGTGATTGTGGGTTGTTAGATTGTTAGTGTGCGAAGATATCTTCCAAAATATGATATAAATAGACATGAGAAGGGTTGTAAAATTTTCTTTTATAGAGAGCATAGAGAGAGCTTCAAAATAAAGAAGCTAGAAAAGGATAACAAGTAATTACGTGGAGATACTTGAGATGTTGAGACTCCTAAAAGAGAGAAGAGCTAATAGGAGTATGAATAATGTAGAAGAAGAGATATATGAGTTTTTGAGTCCCATTTTTTGTCTAAAATTGATTTGATAAGAAATAAATTATGTTGGAGGTGGAAGAAAATATCTTCATACAAGAGGATATTAAAGAAGATTAAATTAATATTGGAGCAACAACAATTCTTTCAAAAGGCATGTAGATGTCGAAGAATGATGATGCATGTGAACATTTTCTTACAATAGAGGATGACAAAGAAGAGAAGGAAAATGGATTATTTGAAATCCATCATATGGTTGTGAGTTGTGATGTAGATATTTTTTCATTAGAGCATAGTAGGTGTTGGTCAATGTGGAGAAGTTTGAAGAGAAGTACCTTGATGCAAAATACCAAATGCATAGGTGAAGAGGTATTCCCTAGATATTACAAGGAGTGGAAGCTATAGTTGTTGAACCTAAGTTATTTATAGAAGTATATAAGGAGGTTATTAATTTTGATAAAATTAGTTGTGATGACTTATGTGCAAGAAAAGTGAAGAATGAAGAATGGATAAAGAGATTTTGGTTGAGGTGGACATAGAATGATGGTTTGTCCCATGCAAGGAAGAAGAAGATGGTGGAGAAGAAAAAATAGGAGGAGGTTGTTCTATAGTGATAGAAGTCCATGAGAAGCATGAAGGATGATGGATGAGTTTGGTGGATGGAGATGGTATTTGTCCTAGCTAAGTGTTGGAAGTAGCAAATGAAGAAATATTTTGAGGTATGTATTTTAGTAATGGAGCTTGCTACGAATTGTGCACTTCCTAGAAGGTTGGTCATACCAACTAGCTCTATTTTGTGAGCAATGTTCATAAATTTATAATCTAACAGGTCTAATGTAAGAGTGTTCTATGACTTGTGTAATCCTACACATCCAAAAATATTTTCTTTTGCCAAATTTTTAGTTTTCATTTCTAATTTTTTTGTTTATGCAATTTCTATAACTAGTTTCTATGGAGTTGGAAAGAACCTGGAATCTCTCTACTCCATACTCATGTATGTGTTGTTACTTTTCAAATTTATGTTTGAATGATTATTTTACCTTAATAATTTTTTTCTTGAATGATACTCTTGATCGCTCATTCCAAACATACAACTACTACCTTGTGTTGAATGTGAAAAGTAAAAATTGAAAAGACTTAATTACTTTTGCACATCAATTGGTTACCTATTGGTGCCCACTATGCATGGAGAATGTTCCAAACAAGGTGAGTGAAAATTTGAAACATTCATCTTATATTATCTTTGGAAAAGAATATAACTCACAAGGTATGATTTTTGAAAGGCCCAATAGTTACAAACCTTGGATAACAATTATTCTATCTTTGGTATCAACTTATTTTTAGTGTTTGAAATAGTCGTCCCATGACCCTTCAAAACTAATTAGTTAAAAATTGAGTAAGAAGAAGGGGAAAAAGTGCCTTTTGGGTGAATTTATTGAAGTTTTGATGCTAGTGTAGTGAGTGACATCAAAGACTAAAGTAAAATGGAGAAAGCTTAAGAATATACAAAGGAGAATATAGAGAAGGGCATGGTTCTACCAAAACAATCTTAACTATAATTTAGTAATATGAGATTCAATATTTTTACATATATTTGATTGATTTATGATAGATAAATTGACTTACAAGTTTATAACAATTTATAAGCTTATTTTCTATGACCATTCAATCCATACAAAAAAATAAATAAATTTGTAATTTATTTGCCCAAATTTCTTATTTAAATTATTGTCCTTAACTACCTAAATTGAATACCCATTATCAACATAAAATTCATCAAATATGAAAAAAATTATATATAAAATAATTAATTTTTATTAAATGAAAATTATCGTTAATAATAACTAATTAAAAATACAAAGAAAAGTCAATCTTTGTTACACCTTTTCTCTTGATTTGGAGGAGGTCAAAGTTTAGATAATACAACATAAACCCCTCTACCCATCTTCAACATGCATACATAAATTGGCAGGCAGGAAGTTTTAGGAAGTGTACATAATACAACATCACAACAAAATTGGGATTTTAAAGAAAGGTGTGAATTGGAGAAGTTCTAGAAGAGTGCGAACAAACCCTAACAACCATGCCTCCACTGCAATGGATACGTAGCCATTTCTGCTGTGGCTAAGCTCAAAATGTGTATTAAATCCATGGCTCGTCAAGTTGGTGATAACCCAAGTCCAGACATTGTAGAAAAGTCGGTGAATGAGTGCATCTTGGAAGAACACGGACCTGCCTTACCTGAACACGTTGCAGAAGCCACCATTCCCAAAGCTGGAATCAATGAAGAATCAGATGAAGCAACGTCGGAAGAGCTGCTCTCCACGAAATCGGGTAAAACTTTAAAAGTTCAGCTCCCTGATGATGTAATGGATGTAATTGCTAAATGCCAAACCAGAACCGTAATTTTATTTTTTATTAAGGGCATTCCTTCTGAAACAGACTTCTATAAATGGGCTCGTATGAATTGGGAAAGTAGGGGCTGGGAAATCGAAGCCCTAAGAGCCCTTGGTAAAGGTTATGTCTCATGTATGTTTAAATGTCCAGACCATGCCCAAGCTATTTTACAGTATGGCACCTGGGTTATTTGTGGAAAAATATGTTACTTGCAAGCATGGAACTTCAACTTTCATCCTGAAGGACCGTCTAGGTTACATTACCCCATGTGGATTGAACTTCCTTTCCTTAACTTGGCATTCAGACCATTTTTAAGAGACATTGTGGCAAAGCTTGGCAGAGTGATTTGGTGCAAACTTAATTCAGACAAATACTCAAGTTTAAGGGTTCATCCCAGAGCTTGTGTAGAAGTTGATTTGACCAAACCCTTGCCTGAGAGCATTTCACTGATTGGCCTAGGATTTGAACGATCCAGTCGATATCTTAACAGCCATCGGATTTGATCTTCAGGTTCATCGGAACACCCAGCTTTATTGTCTTCACCGTGACTATAGCCCCATCTGATCTTCCCACCTCAACTCACCTCGTATCTCGACATACCGTTCTCTTTCCTGCGGAGATAAAACCGAGTGATTGCCTCCGCTTCATCCGACTTCATTTCAATCTCTCTTCCTTCTTTTCCTTCATTACCGACAATTTCTATGAGTTAACCTTTCCTCTCCCTTTGTTCGATAAGCCTTTTGATTGAATATTTCCAGGATCTTTCCTCTTCAACCATGTTCGTGACCCATCTACTCTTCTTCGCCAAAGATCTGATCTCCTTCTTCTACTGCCAAAAATCATGAGAATAAAGAGCATGACCTTACTCTTGATAATAGCTTCAGTGTTCTGACTGAGGCGGATGATTCTTCTTCCCTCCCTCATGAAGCTTAGACTTTTGTCATGGAATGTCAGAGGTATTTCTCTCCCTCATCGTAAGTACAAAGTTAAAGAGGTTGTGATAAAGTGGAAACCTGATGTGTTATTCCTCCAAGAAGTTAAACTCAGCCACATAAGACTTGAGACATCTTTAAATAATATCTGGAGGGATGCTACTTTTTTGCACACTTCTCATCTGGATGGCAAAGGTGGAGCTGTAATTGGGTTTTCATCTTGGCTTTCAAAGTTGGTCATTGATAAGGGTGAGGACCTTTCACACTACTTTGTTTGGATTCTCACTATTATCAATGGTCAACTAATAGGATTTTGCTCTATTTATGCCTCCAATGATACTAAAGGACGTGTTCAATTTTGGGATTGGATGGTCAACAACCTACCCAATGCAGATTGGATTCTTGGCGGTGATTTTAACATAGTTGAACACTGTCAAGATCGTAGCTAGTCTAAACAATCTAATCTCAGCAAGGATGAGTTTGATAGTTGGTTGTTTTGTCGGAACTCCTTGGGCGTGATAGATCCAATTTATGATAAATTTGCTAGTCATTCTTCAAACTGGTTTACTTGGTCCAACTGTAGATCCGGAGATGACAGAAAATTGAGTAGGCTTGACAGATTCTATGTTGCTCCCTCTTTGCATTTGACCAATGACTCTGGGGGTCAATGTGTCCAAGTTGACTATTCTACTACTCTTTCTGATCATTACCCCATTGTTTGCAATATAAGTTTATCTCGAAATCCCCACACAAAATTCTCTTCCTTTCAAACTAAATGTTTCTCATCTGAAGAATCCTTCGTGCTTGGCTGCCCTTGAGGTGATTTGGCTACCTAGACCGGATGAAGGTGGTTCTTGGATTGATTGGTGGTGTACAACCATTGCTCAATGTACTAAGTTCCTTCATTCTTTTGGCAGACAAATGGCACGTCAACGCAAATGTAAGGAGAGATCCCTCCAAGGAAAACTTGTTCATGACAGAAAACTTCTTAATATGGACCCTAGCAATATAAGACTACAAAGCTCCATTGCTGCTACCGAAGCACAATTGCGTAAAATTGATAGTTATAAAGGACAAGGGGCTAAAGTTAGATCCAGGCTACATTGGATAAAAGAAGGAAACAAGGGCACTAAATATTATTTTAATTATCTCAGCTATAAACACAAAAAAGAAAAAATCATTTCTATAAGGGATGATTATGATGTTCTACACTCCGAGCCTTATGAAATAGGCACCCTATTCAAACAATTTTATGAAAACCTTTTTCAAGATGATCAATGGTAGGACTTCCAACAAGTACTTGAGGACATTGTCAAGGATTATATTCCTACTCGAATTGATTTTGAGTACAACTATTACCTTGACAAATTACTCTCCTTGGAGGAATTAGAAAATGCTCTCTCCTCTATGGCCCCTTACAAAAGTCCAGGTAGTGATGGGCTACCTATGGAGTTCTATCAGGCTATGTGGCATCTTATTAAGGATGACTTTTATTGTTTATATTTGGAAGCCTTTACGAAAGGATCTCTAGGCCCAAATATTAATGGAGGAATAATTAAACTTCTACCCAAAGGGAGAAAGGAGGACACTATATTTGGTTGGCGCCCTATCACTTTGCTTAATACTTCTTATAAAATTATTGCAAAGGCCTTGTCAATCAGGATTAAACCTATGGTGCAAGAAATTGTTAGAGCTGAGTAAACAGGTTTTACTGCAGGCAGATTTATTCTTGACAATCTGATTTTGGCTTGGGAAACTTGTAATTGGGCCCAACAAATAGGACAAAATGCAATTTTAATTAAACTTGATTTCGACAAGGCTTATGATAGAATTCAGTGGAACTTTATCCTTAGAATGTTGTAATGGTTAGGGTTCGGGCCTAAATTTTGAGCACATATTCAAATGTTGTTCCAAGATGCTAATGCTCAGATTATTATTAATGATATGATGACAGACTCATTCCCCTTACAAAGATCTATTCGACAAGGTTGTCCTCTTGCTCCATATCTTTATGCCCTCACAGCTGATGCACTGGGCTATATGCTTGAGAATGCCAATAAAATGAAGCTCATTGCTGGAATCTCTATTCCAAAAGATGTTGATGTTATTAACTCGCATTATGTTGATGACAGTTTACTGTTTCTTCAAAATTCTGAAAAAAATATTTCTAATGTCATGGAAATTTTGGATCTTTACTATGCTGTTTCAGGGTCTAAACTCGCTCATGATAAAACTGAATTCTTGATGGTTCAGGCAGGACCTCCTCCTCCTTGGATTCCTCATGAGTGGAAGCACATTAAACATGGTGAAATCATCAGGTATCTTGGGATACCTTTTGGTTTTGGGGTTTCCCTCTCTCAAATGTGGAGTTGGTATTTGAACAAAGTTAAAAATAAACTCTTTAGTTGGGGAAATAAGTTTCTCTCCTTGGCTGGTAAAATCCAAGTTGCCAATAAATTTTTTCTTGCCACACATGTCTATTATTCGTCTTGTTGGATGCCTTCCAACAAAGGCTATGAAGACCTTTTCAAGCTCATTCGACAGTTTTTATGGTCTAAATGGGATGGTAACAGGGGATTTATATCCACTTCATGGAGCCATTGCATTCAGCCTAAATGCAAAGGGGGTTTGGGGTTAATTGATCCTAAAACTCAAGGTACTTGTTTGGCTGCTAAATGGATTATAAGAGCTGTCAAAGGTGAGGAACCTTGGAAGATCCTTATAAGACACAAAATTAGCTCAGCGTCTGTCAAAGGTAAATGGCAATCAGTGGGATCACTTGACAAAATCATTCATGCTCCCTCATTCTCAATTAATGCTTCTCCATCCCTTGAATCTATTTGGAAGGCTTGGCAATGTGTTTGTCATCTTGTACAATGGAGAGAGGCCTCTCCTCAACATGGTTTCAACTTCTCCACTTCCTCCATTTGGTGGAATAAACTCATTCGTTATCATGAGCAACCCCTAGCCTTAAGCTTTCTGAATCAGTCATATTTTCTGTTCAAAAAAGGGGTTTGTATTGTTGGGGATCTTTGGGATTTCTCCACTTTGAGTTGGCTTTCATGGCATACTGTCAAAGCATGTTTTAAGTTGAGTAATAAATTTAGACCATTCTTGATTTTTGTTTGCTCCTTGGTTCTGGTGGAATTGTCTATGAAACTATGTACCCCCTTACACTGTAGTTTTTTTAAAGATTGGCTTTGGCTGGGAGTTTATCCTTTTCTCAAATTTCCTTTAAAAAAGTTGTATTTATAGTTGCTTCCTGCCCAGCCTTTGAATCCTCATTTAAATCTTAAGTGGCATTGCAGATTTAGTGAAATTTTTTGGGCCAAACTCTCTAATCAAATTTGGAAATCAAAAGCTTCTTTAGATGCTCAATTACTTGCTTGGAAAGTGCTCCACTGTAAGCTTCCCATCGAGGGCAGGTTAAAATGTATCAAGATTCATCCAAGTAAATGTCCTTATTGTTCTAAAAATGAAGATATTTGGCACATTTTTTGGGGCTGCCAATTTGTTAAAAAGCAACGGAATTCTATTTTTAATGACTTTCCTGCTATATTTGATCATAAATTAAGATGGAAAGAGGCTCTTTTGGGGATAGGGCTGCATGATAATGTTATTGCTGCTAGTATCAGATAGATCATATTGTTGCATATATGGAGAACTAGATGTAAAGCAATTTTTAACATTTATTGCAATCACCAGGAAGCTGCAGTTTTAAAGCTTTACTCTGATACATTTTATTGCCTTGCTTCTTTATTCGTGCAATTGCAGGTAAAGTCTGAAAAAAGTCTTATGCTGGAGGGTCACATTCATCAAATCAAACTTCAAGTGAACCAGCTTTTAAGCAAAAAAGATCCTCATATATCACATGCTCTGAGGTCCCAGTTTTGATTTTGTTGCTTCAGCTCTCTTCTTATGTTGCTGATCTACGTTGCTGCTATTCTATTTGGCCATGTTGTTGTTTCGGCTTGCTACTATGTGCTGTAATTGTGATGCTATTTGCTTCAGTTGGCAACCTTGTTTCTGGTGCTGGTTTGTAATTGTTGATTTGTTCCTGCAGCTCTTAACCGCATTCTCGACTGCATTTCACCAAAATGTACCATGTGAATGCATAAAAGAGAGATAAGTATAGTGGCAAGATTAGGGTTTCACATAACACACAGACTTAAGGTACATTTAGGTTACTGTTATAGAAACAATCTAATTTGAACTATCCTCCAGCATGGGATGGCCTCCACTTTTGTTTTTGATCTTTGAACTTATTAAATACCTGGTTAGAGCAATGCTGTGCTAATGGTTCTACGCTGTCAGGTATTCTTGAGAGAATTGAAGTGTTCAATTTACTCATGGAATTTTAAGTAGAGCATGAGTATATTCTGATGTATAGTGTGGTCAACTCATTCTGAACCATCCAACCTCACCAGGTATCCTGAACGCATATACCATACATCTACATAGAATCTACCTATAGCTTTGGTAACTCTGGTTCTGAGTCCTGACTTCTGACGCATCTCTTTTCTTATTTAATTTAAAACATCTGCGTCATGCTTTATAGCATTTCACGTACAATAAAAATCAAGCCTGGTTCGATGCACCGACGAAATACTAACGAAACAGTATATTAGAAAACGAAATATCACGAGTCAGAATCTGAAAGCTTTAAATATAGAATAGCCCTGCCGATTTTGGAGGCTGTTAATGGTGGTAATAAGACACAAATCAACGAGCGTCACTAACTAAAAGATTATGCAAAATTTAACCTAGAGATGCTTCAACAGCTCAGTGCGCACACAAGTTTTCCCATTTGGAAGTCCGTTTTTCTTCGGTTTTTCCCCACCGCCTAACTTCCAACTAACTTCCAAATCCTGTAATACCAAATCAGCTGCAATATGAATGTGATGCTTTGAATTGACCTGTCTATTATGGCCACTAGGCAGGTATTACCACGAACTTTCTGGCACACAGAAACACTGGATCCAAAGCATAATTGTTATTTATGTGTCATTTCAGGTAATCATTCTTTTGGTCTATTCGCATGGACTTGGAGGGGATTTCAATGCAAGAAAATTGGGTTATTCAATTTGAGAATTTATTAAACCCTCAGCAGCTGTCATGATCTTATCTCGTTCATCTGCATTATTGCATAGTTTATTACTGAAAAGCAGAAAAAGTGCAGACTGTTTTGATGTGTTCTGTGGGTTGCTGCCCCTCGTTTCTGCCGACATGATTTGTTCTCTAGAATTAGACAATTCAGATCTGCTTCACCTTCCACAGAGGCGCCTGACAATAATAGGAAGTAGGAGCCAAAATTATTATCTTAGGTCAATGACAATCCACATCGTAGATGTACGTATGTAGATTGCCATATGTCAAGTTAAAATAAGAATGATTTGTGCAATACAATCAGGTGGAAGTGATGGAAAAGACGACAGAATGATAAAATACTTTTCTTTTTCTTCCTTTCATCGATACAATTGTGACATCTGGTTACTGACAGCCATTAACTTGTGGCAGGCCCCATTTCTAGTACACGCTTTCTAATGGTGTTAAAGTGGAATTGGGATTTTTTAGCAGTCCAAGAAGAGACTTAACAGCGTTCCTCCATGTGCTCTTCTACTCGTTTTTAGAACTTTCTTATATTCTAAATATAACAGCGTAACAGGTGGACTGCAAAATTGCCGACAACAGAGGAAAGATTTCGGAATTTTGTTTGTGTAGTAGCATAATCATTAGGAAGCGGGGTCCGTAATATTCATAACTGATCTGGTTAAAACGTCAGTTGGCTTCATTAAAAGTGACCCACAATCTCTTTTGCATCACCTGAGTTTGTAAACTGTCAAGCAGTAAAGGAGGATTGCCTGCCACGCACATTGTCCATCCCAGCAAACTATCTGATTGTGGGGAACAGATTAAACAGTTTGACATTATTATATTCAAACATCGGTTCTAAGCACAATTATTCGCCGTTCCATTTAAGAGTAAGAATATGAATACAGGTGAATGGATTGCTACCACTCAAACTGAGAGATTCAGGTGGGTTAGCCCACGCGTCTTTTGAAAAATAAAGCACCCCTCAAACCTTATTTCTGAATGGAAGGAATCCATTAAATACACTTAAAAAAGGAACATACTAGTGCTTTCCATATGTAGGACTTCTTATTGGCAGATCAATGACTAAAAGTCAGATATTTATTTCTGACAAAATTATTTTTGGCCATTCAAATAGTTTAAAATTGGGCAACTTTTTCGATCTAGTTGGCCTCAAGTATTCAAGGTAAGGGCTGCTGGGCGCTGGACTGGGTCGCAGGGACATCCCTGTAGTATCAAAAAAAAAAATTGGTCAACTCCTTTTGGATTATCTTAGTATTTTGTAGTTTAACACTAATTGTTTTTCCATGGCGATGCAAGTGCTATGGAGATAGGTGGAGTTGGATGAGATAATTTTGGTCTAGTTCACTTCTTTTTTAATCATTATAGGGATCAATACTAATGATTGGATGGAGATTTGGACATTTCTAATGACTCTTGAGAAAGCTTGTGAATTGAGTTAGAAGAAAATAATTTGTAAGTTGGATTTTATTTTTGGTTTTTCTTCTAAATAGATGAAGGTTTTGAGAGTCTTCATTAAACAAATTCTTCACCTTTCATAAAATTTGATTCTATTTTTATTATTCATATATATAGAGAATGAAATGTTTTTCTAGACTAAATGGATCTCTAAATGTCAATCACTCAGAAGGTCATAGATTGGGAATTCATATCTTCTACTCAATCTTTATAATTTTTTCAACTCTAAACATAATGGTTTAGTTTCATTTGTCTAGTTTTTATCTTAAAATATTATTTTTTATTAGTTTCATGGTTTCTTTTAATTCTTGGAGGTGGTGGATTTGTGGAAAACCTACTTGTATTTTTAACCTTTAAGATTTAGTGATAGATTTTGTCATTTAGAAGCTTTTGTGTAATTTTCTTTAATCCATTAATAAATATATTTATCCTTTTATCCCCCACCCTAAAAAAATAAAAATAAATAAATATTATCGTTCTTGTCATTATAAAATTAATGATACCATAAAACATTATGAAGTATTAATGTACATGAATTTTTCATAATTATAAATTAAAATAGACAAGCTTATTAAAATAATTACAAGCAAAATAATGAACATGTTTAAAACAACACAAGGGGAGAAGCAAGAATCAAAGGAAAAATATAAAAGATAGATATTTTTAATATTTAAAAATGTTTAAAAATTTATGATAGTACTGAGTGAAAATTTTAATTTTAAAAAATATTATTTACAGAGTAAATTAAAATATTATAAAAGCGAAAATTAAAATTATAAGAAAATTTTAGTTTGAAAAAAAAAGGATCAAGCATAGTTCATGTAAAAATACATAGAAAACAAAAGCCAGCAAACGCAAACAAAGGATGTAATAAAGGTTAAATGAATTAGCATGTTGAATGAAGCCTAATATTAAGTGAAAAAATGAGAAAAAAAATAAAAATAAATAAATACTCAGACAAAAAGAGAGGATGTAGGATTAAAAGAGTAATAAGTAAACAAATATTTGTCAAGGTTTGGAATGTTGTGTTGGAGACTGAATTCAGTTATTTTAAATACCAGTGACTGAATTCACATTTTAAATCTTATAAAAATAACTGGTCAGTAAGTGTTTGACAATTAAAGCATGGCTATTGACTCAGAATTTTTCGGGGAATACATTGAACACATTCATGTAGTTGCTCAAATCGAATTAATTAAATAAAGTAAGTTAGTGGAGAGAGCACATTGAACATGTTCAAGTATTTGGTCAAATGTGGTGATTAATGGGCTTGTCTTTTGCGATAACCTCAAGGGTACTTTGGCTACCAAAAAATGTTAAAAAGGATAAATGATTTGGTTAAGGATGTCTTAGGTTCCTTTTATTTTCATAATTAAATTGGTGTGTCTAAAGAGTGGTTGAAAGATATTGAATAGATCAAATTTGTTTGCAAAATATTCTATAAACTAAATTTCATTTGGGGCTTGACAAAGCATTTTGATGTTTGGGCTAGTGGGTTTAGAAATATTTGGTCGTCTATTATCGAACCTAAATTGTATTATTTTTATATGATTTATTGTTCATCAAAAACTTATTGTTGAAGCTTCATGCAAGTATTCTCAATTGAGTCAGTTCTTAGTTCATGAAACTAAAGAAAATGATGTTCATCTTCACTTTGATTTCCTTTTTCTTAGTTTATGTGGACTATTTTTTAATGTCTTAGAGTATAATTTTAAATAAAGTTATTAATTGGTGGGACATTTGACTTGTTTCAATGACATATAACACAATGATTTATAATTAGTTGTTGAATATTTTATTGTTGTTTGGTTGGGATATTCTATTATTGTGGATTTGATTCTTAAATTCTTTAGTTTATTTGAATTTCCATAAATAATAACATTTTTCAAGAGGATTGTATGAGCCTTATTGAATTCTTTAGAGAAGTCACTCTCTCTTCAAATTTCATGAATGGTACATTTCAAATTAGAGTTGCTCCCAATATGGTTAATTCTTTTTGTTGATGGTTCCTGCATACTTTAAGAAATTCATAAGCTATGAGTGAAAATTATGTCCCCATTTCACTTGCTTTTTCTTGTGGTAATGATTATGACATCAAATATTTTTTTTAATAATTATAAGGGTTGACTAGTTCAAGAATACTTTGAACATATTAGTAGTTCTTCTACCAAAGTTTTATTTATTTATCTTTTTGCTATTGAAAATGATGCTAGTCTAATCAATTTTTAGATTCTAGTGGACAACATCCTAATTGGGAAGTGAATGAATATGTGAAAAAATCAAGAGAAATGTGATAAATATTATGAATCTACTA
>VDFB02037947.1:0-22079 GCA_007258455.2 Sequoia sempervirens | reverse complement strand
CCTCATCACCTCCATGAGGAGCAACAACAATCTCATTAAGCACCAATTTTGAGATAGTGCTTCCAATAGCCATTACCAAGTTTATTGAAAATTTGAGAAAACAAATAAAGAGCTAGAGGCTCAAACCCACAAATTAATCATTCATCTTCAACATCAAATTATTACATTACAATGGCTTTATAAAGACTTCTAAATTCTTACAACCTAACAACTAACTAACAACTAATATCTTAACTAATAACTAATCTCTAATTAATAAATTAACATCAACATGTTAATTTATTATTTATTACAACATTCTATGTCATACACTATTAATTCTTATCACCCCCTTTTAGTGTTGGCATAGGAACTTTATTTTGGTTGCATTGATGGTGAGCCTGCATCGTCTGAGTTGCCTTATGATATTTCCATTTCCTTCAAGTATTCCTCTCCTTGTATGTTTTCCATTATTCTACTCTATCTAGCTTTTAAGTTTAGTGTTGTCTAAGCTTCCTACAAGCAATCCGTGTCATTAATCGTCACCCTTAATCTTATTGTCATAATGTTCACCTCACAGAATGTCTTCAAACATTGGAGGTGGCCTAATGACAATAGGCTTCTTTTCTTCCCGTTCAATGTTATCTACTGCATTGTTCTCCCCAATTTGCAATCGAATCCACATTTGATTACTAGATGGAATTGCAAATTTTCTAATTTCAAATGGTTCAAGACAAGAACGAAATGTTGGAGGTCTAAATTAGTTGTTCAATCACTGTTCATCGCTTGGAAATTCCTTCATTATAAATTTCTTGTTTTCTATTGCAAATTGTCTTAGGAAGTTGCTCTGCTAGACTTAACATTTCCAGCAATTCCTTTTTGTTTAATGACCAATCTTTCCTAGATCATGCAAGACTCACTTAAAGCCAACAAGGAACTTGGGAAACAAGTAAAGAACATCCAAGCTCAAATTGATTGCGACATATTATTGACCATTATAGTTATCTCCATTACCATTTACTAAAATTGGTTTCACTCCATGCTGTTTGCTACCACAATAGGCCTTATTGATCTCGATCATTGCTCAAATAACTTTGATTGTAACACAAACAACAATCTGTACTTTACATGTCTGCTACAGCTCGACCAAGACATTGACCATGGTATCTCGACACAAAAGATATAATGTATAGAATATCATTTCAAATAGTTCAAACATCTCTTTTGATTGCTTCTACATGCTGCTACAAGGCATGAATTCACCCATTGCTATCAATGATCAAGTCAAATGATATTCCACACAAGATCAATGCAAACTTCTTTTCTTCAACCACCTAAAACCACTATAGCCGCCTTTCATTTCCATGGAGTCATCCCTCAAGGTTTTGAACACAAGTGTTGCAATGTTTGGAACAAATGCAACTAATATATAAATTTGATTGTATAGATATTTTTTTTCTTTTTCTTTTTTTTGATATGAAAATGAACAAAATGGAGGGACGAGAGAAACCAAATGCAGATGGATGATAATTGCTGATAGATTTGCACATGGTCTGCATTGTGCTTCCGTTAACAAAAATGCAAGAATGAAATGCAGATGGATGATGAAGCCAATAGATTTGCACATGGTCCGCACTACTCTATTGAAAAAATGCAAGAATGCTTTGATACCATATTAAAACTTTGAGAAAACAAACAAAGAGCTCGAGGCTCAAACCCAAAAATTAATCATTCATCTTCAACATCAAATTATTACATTACAATGGATTTATAAAGCCTACTAAGTTCTAACTACCCAACAACTAACTAACAACTAACATCTTAATTAATAACTAATCTCTAATTAACAAATTAACATCAACGTAATTTATTATTTATTACAATATTCTGTCACCCACTATTAATTCCTAACAAAGTTGTCCCATGAGTCTAGAAAAAACCATAAAAGGGGCATCCATTGATCTTCCTCTTCCATCTTCGCACCCATGGATAGTAACTGGATTATAACTTTGTTGAATGCATTTAGATGCTTAGCAATAGAATCAAGATTAATCATCCTCAATGTGTATAGCTTCTTTTGTAGAAAAAACTTATTAAGCAAGGATTTAGCATGGTATAGGTTCCCCAATGTTCACCAAAGGGTTTTTGTAGTGAATTTTTCATAAACATTGAATAAACAATGAATCTACCAAGCAAAGTTTGATAAGGCTTCCCATTTTTCTATCCAACACTACCTAATCATCTAATTAAATTATGTGGATGGTTTGGATCCAAATACTGTAACCCACAAATCTCAATTTATGAGCAAATCCTCCATCTCGAGCTTCTATAGCTCAAAGTTAGTGCCATTGAATTTTTTCATCTCCAATCTATACATGCTTGCCATCTTCATTGGAAAAAAGATATTATCTATGCACACTTCCACTCAAACTAATATTAATACAAAAACTTGTTCCTACCACAAGGACCCAAGTTGTTAAGCTCTAATACCAAGTGAAATGAAGCAGAGGTGAAAAAATGCTTCCTTTGCTAATCTAAGAGGAGAGATGAACAAAAATGTGATTTAAAACAACTGGCAAGAAAGAAACAATAGGATAGAATCATTCACCATAACACAATGATGTATCTTGGGAAAACCCTTACAAGAAAAGACCTAGCCTACCAACTCTAAACCAATTTATTAATCAACAACAATATCTACTACAATACAATCTAGGTCCATTGCAAGAGACACCACCAACACTTAGAGCTAGAGTAATTTTGGTAGGATAATAATGCTTGTAAAATACACTATAGAAACTCCATTCCATGCACCCAATAAATAGAGAAACCAATACATGAAACAACCAAAGGGGAATTACAAAAGCATGAGCTAATACCACTAAAAAATGGTGTTCAAATCCCCAAGTCAAATTTCAATGCTCAAATATGAAGAGGAGCTCTCATGCTAGATAGAGCATATTCCTTACACCTATCATAACAATCTATCATAACATGTCATAGTTTGTAATGTCCCCAATTTAGCCCTACGCTCTTCATTTGGATTTAGCCTATTTCTGGAAACTCATAGGCTAAGCAGAAGCTCGAATCAGGGTTTCCAAACTTCTTGGAGGATGTTTTCGTCTTTTTGCGGAGTCATCTTTTGGAATTGTTGAACTTGGATTGCGGATTCCTTCTGGGTTTTCTGAGAGCTTCGCATTGGTGGTTTCAGTTCGACATTCTGAGCAATTACATGAATTTACTATTTTTAGTAAATTCTATTTTTAGCAGTTGACTTGTTGACTCCTAATCAGTTGGCTCCACTTTGGCAGTCAGTTCAGACGGTATGGTTGAATTTGGCTTCTGATGCATTTCCATGGTGATATAAGATATTTTATATTATAATGTTATAATTTAACATTATAATTCCTTGTTCTAGCATCATGAATTAATATTGTTTTAAAAGGGGGACATTGAAGGGTATTTTCACATGGAGGAAATATTTTAATATTTCTAAAAGCCAAATATTGCTCAAGAGGAAAAGGGACGCCAACTTTTGGATAAATGATAATTTTAAATTAAAGAAAAATTGCCTTCATGAAAAAGGACGCCATTTTGAAGGAAGAATGGGTCAAGTCAAAAACCCTAAAAACATCTTGAAGTTAGGGCGCACCTTCTGGAAGCTTCTGGAGGGTCCTCTCAAAATTATAAAAGGGAGCTTTGGGTCCTCATTTTGGCATCTGATGAATTTGCAAAGTTATGCTGCCGGATTGGCTTTGGGATTGCTTCGAGGAATGAATGCCTCCTAGCCTTGGCTCGACTTCTTACTTGAAAGACAACAACTAGTTGAGAGGTTTAGTTGTAGTTGGTTCTTCTCACATTCCGTAGTTGAGTTATTGTATTTTCTGTCAATTTTAGAGTTGCTGGTTTGTATGGCTGTAGGTTGTTTTTACTCACAACTCAAGAAACAGAAATAATATTGTTCTGGGTACTGTTCCAATCTATTTTCCTATGTAGGGCGACCATATGTGCAAGTTTCCAGAATTTTATTTGAAGTCTATGAATTATCTAAAGTAAATCGCCCTTGCTTGCAGGCAATTTCACTTCGTAAGTGCTTTGGAAGTCGTGCAAAATAAATAGGGGTCTTTGTGAGAAGTTTTTGTGATCCATCTTCATTGTCATCATCATTAGAATGTTTTGCAACTGATTTCAAGTTAAATGAGTGAGTATTGAGAGAGATATGAGCATTTAAGTGAGTTTGGAGTTGCTGATTTCACCATTTTAACTGCAGATCTGTCATATCAGACTTAGTAAAATTATTAATAGGGCTGGGATTGTTTATCTTAGTCATATTAATCATTCTGGAGTAGCTCTACATTTCAGCAGTTTGATTATCACTATAATCCATCGTGCTTGCAGGAGATATATTATATTGTAAGGCTGTTAGTAGTACTAACCAGCCAATATTCACATTTGTAAGCTCTTTATTATATTTCCCACATTTCGTGGAAGAGACTGATCCTTGCTCAGTCTATTGTATTTACTTTTAGTTGCTCCGTCATATGATAGCGCCTATTCATCTTGGATAGGAGTGCACATACTTGGCGTTGAGCTCCATTTCCAGTATTGTATTTCATGTAATTGCTCCGCCATATGGTCGCCTCATTTCCATTCTGGAATTGGGTAGCACATACTTGGTGTTGAGTTTGCTTTCAGTATATTAGATGGTAGGGATCCTCTGACCACATGCTCGTCGTTCGCCGGCGCATTCTTGGTTAGAGTTTTTGTATAAGCATTTCAATTAAGACCCTCTGACCATATGCTCGCCATCACTTGGCGCCATTCTTGGTTAGAGTTACTTCCAGTTGCAGTTCTGATTAATGTACTGACGATCCTCTTGCCATATGACAGCCTCTCTCTTGTTGAGATTGAGTGCGCATTCTTGGCAAAGAGTTATATTGTAACTGCTGGTTTGATTTATCTAACCCTAACGGGTGTGTTGCATTTTTTATTGTAATTTGAAAATTGAAAAAATTTGGCTCGGAATATTTCATAGTTATCCTCCCAACTTGGGCACTCCAATTTGTCTTATTCAAGCCTTTCAAAGATGCTCTGTGATAGTCATAATGACATGTCAAGTTGGTGAATGTTCTTGGTCAACTTGTGTAACTCTCTTATGCATCATAGATACACTTACATCTCTAATGTGGGAGGCCTAACTTTCAGAGGCTGTAACTTTTGATCTAGAAAGCTGGTTGAGCATTTTTATTTCAAACTAAAGATCTCAAAGAGCTCCACGTCACCAAAACCAGCTTTAGTTGGTTAAAGCCAATTTCAATAATTTTCAGAGCCAAAAAATATCTCTAGAGCCCAGAAATTGCATTTTATTGTTATCAACATTAAGAGCAGTTTTGAGACACCTTTCCTAAGAGAAATGCCATGACATGGATGCCTCCACTAGTAGGGCATGACTATTATTTATGATAAGATTGAAATAATCAATATGTAGAAATAGTATGCTTATAGTAAAATAGAAATGTAAACGTCAAACATATATGATGTGGACTCATCATTTCCTTATACCACAACATGCTCTAATAAAAAATATAGGCCAAGTGGATACATGATCATTGATTGAAGCACATCAATGTATAG
The DNA here is from genome assembly GCA_007258455.2 of Sequoia sempervirens. Taxonomy (NCBI): domain Eukaryota; kingdom Viridiplantae; phylum Streptophyta; class Pinopsida; order Cupressales; family Cupressaceae; genus Sequoia; species Sequoia sempervirens. The sequence continues at coordinate 16,466 of VDFB02037947.1, read as the reverse complement.
TATACTTCATTACAGCCATGAATGTATCATTAAAGATGGAGATATTGAAGTGGAAGTGACTCAGGCTCCAAGTGTATTAGGAAGCTAGAGGCAAAGAATGCCTAGCTAAAGCAAGATTGATGTTGAGGCCACCCACACCACTAGAGAACAACCATCACTAAAAAAACAACTGTCAACCTTATAGAGGTGAGTCAGGAAACTCAAAGCAGCAGAAGCAATAGAGGAGTAGGTGGTTGTGGGCACAAAATATACTAAGGCATAGTCATTGCTTCCATGGCTTCACCAATTTTCAAGAAGAGTTGGTCATTGATGAATCTGACAGAGGAATCGCCCAAATAACAAAGAAAAGGGACTGTGTTGGATGTAATCCATATTATGTTAATATTCATGCAACAGTGAACCTAATGGTCATGATCTAACCAACAACCATTTTATCTTTAAAGAAAAAATAGAAGTATCCTCCCAAGTCTGCACATATATCAAGATCGAGCAAATTCTGGGTATGTATTGATAAGAAACTAAGCACCTACTATTCTAACCCTATGATACAAAAATGGATGTAAGACTGTGAGCAGAGAAGATGCTGAATAGAGAAAATAAAGGAAAGGAAGACTACATCTGTAACATTTTTTATCAACATAAAAGCTCCTTAAATTGGAAATATTAAGCAGGGGAACATGTTCTTTAAGATGGAATTATACTGAATGAATACAAATACGACGCATGAATATTAAGAATCAAAGAAGTATTTAACATGAATATGAAAAAGAAAGAACTTCCAACACTATTTTGTGTACAAAATTATAAGAGTGACAAAGGTCCTTACTTTTCTGCACTCCAGAATGCTCAAGGCACCATGTGAGAAGTTCTTCACCACAGATATCTCCTCCAGAAAGTGTTACTGTGCCAGAATCTTTGCCAATACTCTCCAAGTTTCCACGGACAATAAATATCATTTTATCAATTGGATGGCCTATGTGAAGGATTTCACTTTCACGTATGTAAAGACGCTGCCTTAAACGTTCACAAAACGCATCCAAAACTTGATCATCCATGACAGTGAAAATGCGTACCTGTCATTAAAAAAACTGAAGTCATGCATCTGTAGTTTTCAGAATGAAAGCAGATGTTTGTATTTTGAAATAAGAACCATAATGTGGTGCAATGCACATGGAGATCAGGTTGTGCAGTTGAAATAGCTGGTCTTTCTTTACATTGATAAAGATGATACATTTTGCCAAGGTATGTACATAGGCTTTAGCTTAAAAAGTTGATCCACCTCATCTAGGAATGAAACAATATGGCAAACAGACTTCCCTCTTCTGCCAGATATATAGAAAGGATAATGGGTGCACTTCAGACAATATTTATGAACAATCAAGAAAAGTATATATCTGATCTCTATGGCTTACCTTAGAGACCACCTTGATGCAACATTGCAACTAACATGCAAACAGAATTTATTGACTCCTTTGAAGCAAATTAATACAAATATTTGAAATGTCAGATATCTAACATGTATCTTTCTAGAAGGTTATTTACAGACAGAAATTATGGCTTAAGCTTTATCGGAATGTTATGTGTTCAAAAATCAAATAACAATTGTACGATGTATGCAGCATGTCCCCTTAATTGGATGACCAGTAAAGAGATCATAGACTAAGCTTCAATTTAAATTTAAAATAAACATTTCGAAACACAATTTACAAGTATATATACTAATAGGAAGCTTGAAGGGAAAATGATTGAAAGTGCCATAGAAAGCTTGTAACTTACAAGTTAACCCAATGCAAGTCAGTAAACAATTCATAAATAAGTAAACAGTCCTTGGAGTTGAAACTGCCTTGGGGCAACAAACAACTCTTTATAGCTAGATGATGCTACCCTGAATTTCCTGAAGTTTAGTGTGGTGCCCTCAAACTTGTTTAGCAAACAGTATCTTTATAAGTTATAACCAGGACTGGAACTAAAATGGGGAAATATTTTATAAGTTATAACCAGTGAATAAGCTTTTATAAATTATATCATTTTATATTTTACAATCTATAATAAACAAGGGCTTAGCACTTGTATTCTTGAGCCTGTCTATGAGATTGTATAATCTTTGTAGAACCCACTTGAATCCATAAGGACATTCTGAAAAATTGCCTAAACATGGTTTAGACAACAGCTAAAGGAAGTGATATCAATGCAATATTGAATAAGTCCTCTAATATTTGAGATATATTTGATGATTAGAATAACAAAATGTAATGTCCCCTTCTTAGTGATGATCTCATTGTGGACTGATAGCCTATTCCGGAAATCCGTAGGCTACTCAGATGTGCAAATTAGGGTTTCCACTTTCAGAGGTGTTTTTGAAGGCTTGCATGTGTGTATTTTTGATGCATGTCTGGTGGTTTTTTTTGGGTTTTCTAAGAGCTTCGTAATGAGGTAACATGCATCAGCTTCTGACAGCCTTCCTAGGAATTTACTATTTTTAGTAAGTCATGTTTTTTGCTTAGTTCGGCATTTTGTTGAGTTTGAAGTAAACTTACTATTTCTGGCATTTGCTATTTTTAGTAAGTCTATTTTTGGCAGTGGCATCATCAGCAGTTCAGCTTTGGTCATCATGCTATTTTTGGCAATCTGTCAGTTTCAATTTTGGTGTTGGTTTTGGCTACCTCTTTGGACTGAGTTCCATACTTAGTCAATTTTTATGTTTTGCAGTTGTACCCCCATGCCTAGGCTTAATGACTTCAAGTCATTTTAAAGATGGGGACATAAGGGGTTGACCACTTGAGCATTTAATGTTTATTTAGAATGTTTTATTGTTGCATCTTAAAGTGGGACGACTTGAGGAGATTATGAAGAGTTTAAAATATTTTGAAAATGCTTTGAGGTGGACGTCCTTTTGAGAATTTGAAGAGTTTTCTTGCTGGGAGTTACAAGTTGCTTCATTTGCCATTTGAGCTTATAAATTGATGCTTTGAGAAGTGTTGAGGATGCTTGAAGATTATTGTAAAGTTATACTGTTGGACTGAATCCAGAACCTGGCTAAGGGGAAGCTTAGCAAACAATCCATCCTTCGGGCTTGAAACTATGGCTGCCTAGGTGGTTGATTGAGATTGTGCTTCACTTAGAAGTACGGAATTGAGCTTAGAATTTTATAAACAAGTTGCTGCTGTATAATCTGTTTATGATTGCTGCTGAACATCATGGCTGAAGTGGTTTTCTGCTGATAGCTTCACCATTGATTTTTGTTTCATTCTGGGTACTGGCCCAAGCTTTGCAACTGTGGAGGGTGCCTAGTTCTGCAAGTTTGCAGATTTTATCTCTGAGTTTCTGATTTTTGGTGGCAAGTCGACCTCCTTGAGGGGGCCATACCATTCTTGGTTTGCATTGGAATTCGTGCCTTTTGTATTCTTTTGTTTTTGGCTCAAGTTTCCTAATGAAGTTGGACGCCTTGCTTCTAGCTGTTGTTTGACTGTGGTTTGGAGGCATTCTGAGTTGTATCAGAGAAGTTTCGTCCATTTCAGTGAGTTTTAATGTTGCTGGTCTGATTTTCTGTGTTTTACTGTTTCTAATTAGACTTGGATTAATTCTGGTTTTCTGTTTATTTGAGGCTAAAATTAGATTGTATATATTGTAAAAATTAAGGATAGTATCATTAATTCTTTGGTTATGATTGACCCTCATTCTAATGTGTTTTGTAGCTATAATTCACGTCATTGTAAGGTTGGTTAGTAGTACTAACAGTCATTCTTTATTGCTGCAATTTATATATATTGTATACACTCCCACTAAAAAGTGGTTGCGTTAAATAATTCACTTTCATTTTGTTATTTTTCCGCCTATTGAATAAGTGGTAGAGCAAAAGAATATTCCCCCCGCTGAATAAGTGGTAGTGCGGAATTCATGGTCAGTTATCCACCTATTTGTATTTACTTTCATTCATGGTCAGCCAGTCGCCTACAATAATTTGTATCTTCCTTCCAGTTGCTAACGATCCCCGGAACCATATGCTATCACCTCGCCCACACTAGGATCTTGGTGAGGGTTATTTTACAAGCTGGTTTGTATTTGGTGCTAACGCTAATTAATGGTTTGGTGCTGGTTTATTGTGATAAAATTGGAAAAAAATTAAGGGGGAATATTACAGTGGCATCAGAGCCTACTATTTTTCCACCGTGTCTTGAAGAAGTAATAAGGAAAGCTAGAAGTATGGAATTGGCTGCTCCAAGGCCTAAGTTTTCTTCAAAACCCCTTGCTCATAAAAAGGAGAAGAAACATTTACCTCTTCCATCCAGAAAGTTTCCCACCAAGATGGATGAAGAGCTGCGAGAGAAGCTAAGAAAAGAGGGGGTTTGTTACACATGCCGTGAACCATGGTCTAGAGGGCATAGATGCTATGGTAAAGGTCTTTCACATCACATGGGAGCCTATCAGATTATGAATCAAAATCTGATTTTTTAGAACAATGTGAACATGAGTATAGTGATGATGAAAGAGCTCCAGTTGAACCTGAAAGAGGGAAAGGAAGTGGAGATACATTTTCTCAATTAACAAGCTTTCAAAAAAATGAGTCTTTTAAAGTTCGTGGTATGCTTGGTGGGCAAAGGATGGTTACTCTCATTGATACAAGAGCAACACATAACTTTATTGATGAAGGGTTAGTTGCAAGAAGAGGGCTTAAGACTGAAGAATTTGAAGGATTCAAAGTCATGGTGGCAGATGGCTTCACAATATCTTGCAACCGAAAGATCTCCAATTTGTCCATGCAACTAGGGAATTATGATGTTAAAGATGATTTTTATGTAGTTGGCATTGGAGAAACTGATGTTGTGCTTGGAATTCAGTGGCTGGGATCTCTTGGAGAGATTACTTTGAACTTGAAAATGATGGAGCTGAAGTTTCAAGTAGATGGAAAAATGGTGGTGTTAAGAGGATTATCTAATGGAGGTCCTCAAATTGTGTCTTTCAAAAGAATTGTGAAGCTGATTCAGCATGATCAGGTTGAATGGGCAGCAAAATGTTTGATCTTGCCATCTAATCCAGTGGAAGACAAAAGGCACTACCATCCTGATGTTCAGTCTTTGATTACAAAGAGGAGTAAAGTGTTTGGCCGTATACCTCCAGGGAGATCGCCTAAAAGAGGGATTGAACATATTATTAAACTTGAAGATGGGGCCAAACCGGTTATCACTACTCCCTACTGGTACCCCAAGAAGCAGAAGGATGAAATTGAAAAGGCCATCAAAGAACTCTTGGAGATGGGCCATATCTGCCCAAGCAAGAGTCCTTTTGCTTTAGCTGTAGTTCTTGTTAAGAAGAAAGATGGTACCATGTGCATGTGTGTTGATTACCGTGTGTTAAATCAGAAAACTATTAAGAATAGATATCCAATTCCCAAAATTGATGAGCTTCTTGATGAGCTCCATGGTGCAATGTATTTTTCAAAGATTGATCTCAGATCTGGGTACTGTCAAATTAGAATGAGGGAGTCAGTCATCGAGAAAACTGCTTTCCGATGTCATTTTGGGCATTATGAATTTTTAGTCATGCCATTTGTTTTGACTAATGCTCCTGCAACTTTCTAATTTTGTATGAACAAAATTTTTCAAAAGCAGTTGAGAAAGTTTGTTTTGATCTTCTTCGATGATATTCCCATTTATAGCAAATCATGGGAGGAGCATCTTAAGCACTTGGATGAGGTGCTTAGTATTCTTGAGTCAGAATGCCTTTATGCCAAGGAATCAAAGTGCAAGTTTGGGTTGATAGAACTACTCTACCTTGGTCACATAATCAACTCTAAGGGAGTTAGAGTTGATCCTAACAAAATTAAGGCTATTATGGATTGGCCTCCACCTAAGAACTTCACATCTGAAGGGGTTCTTGTGCCTTTGTGGATTCTATTGAAGGTTTGTCAAAGGGTATTCTCATATGGCTGCTCCATTGACCGACCTCACCAAAAAGGGGGCATTTGCATGGTCTCAAAATGCTCAAGGGGTTTTTGACAAGTTCAAGCAGATCATGAGCTCGTGTCATGTGTTGGCCTTACCAGAATTCTCCAAAACTTTTGAATTGCAGTGTGATGCTTCCGGAGAAGGGATTGGAGCTGTTCTCATGCAAGATAAGCATCCCATTGTCTTTGAGAGTAGAAAATTAAGAGCAGCTGAAAAGTCTTATTCAATTTATGACAAAGAAATGCTTGCAATCATGCACGCATTAGCCAAGTTTAGGCAATAATTGGTTGGGAGTAAATTCATTGTTAAAACTATAACAGTCTTAAACATTTCATGCATCAGAAGGATTTAAACAAGAGGCAGCAAAAATGGGTGAGTAAGCTTCAAGCTTATGACTTTGACATTGAATATGTCAAAGGGAAAAATAATATAGTTGCTGATGCTTTGTCAAGAAAGCCTCATCTATGCTCCTTAACTAAAATTTCTGCAGATTGGAAGGAGCAGATTTTAGTAGATTATGCTAAAAATTCCTTTGCAACTAGCATTGTTGAAGGAAATTTGTAGGATGATAGATACAAGTTGGTTGATGGGCTGATCCAATATAAAAATAGAATCTTCTTGGCACCAGATTCTAAGTTTAAGAAGAAGATTTTACAATCATTTCATGACAATCCTCTTGCTGGCCACCTAGGTTTCTTCAAGACTTACAGGAAAATTCATGAAAGATTTACATGGAAAGGGCTGAAAAATGAAGTCTTGCAATATATAAAGGAGTGTCATGTGTGTCAAATGAATAAATTTTTTTCCTACTGGTTACTTGCAGCCCCTACCCATTCCAAATCAGAAACGGGAAAGTCTTTCTATGGATTTTATAACCGGGTTGCCAAAGGTGCAAGGGAGGGATTGCATCTTTGTTGTGGTAGATAGAGTGACCAAGTCTTCTCATTTCTTGGCCATTACCAGCACTTTTACAACAACTCAGGTGGCTGATTTGTTCTTCCATGAGGTGTTTCGTTTGGATGGGCTTCCAAAGAATATTGTAAGTGATAGAGACAGTAAATTTTTTAGCACCTTTTGGCAAGAATTGTTTAAATTGTGTGGTACAGTGCTTACTCCAAGCACTAGTTATCACCCTCAAACTGATGGTCAGACAGAGATTGTTAACAAATGGTTAGAGGGTATCTCAAAAATTATATTTCAGGGCAGCAAAAGGTGTGGGTGAGATGGCTCCATTTGGGTGAATATTATTATAATTCATCTTATCATGTCAATCAAAATGTCTCCCTTCATGGCTTTGTATGGATATGAGGCTCCTAGCTTTGTTGATATTTGTTTGGTGATTGTAGAGCTCCACAGGCGAAGGACATGTTGCAGCAAAGACAGGACATTCTAAGGTCTTTGAAAGACAATCTCCATCATGCTTAGAATCAACAGAAGTTATATGCTGACCAGTAGCGTACTAAGCGCTCTTTTGAGGTTTGTGACTTAGTATATTTGAGGCTCCAACCTTACAGGTAGTCTACTCTCAAGAAGAGTGGAGCTGAAAAACGTAAGCCACGATTTTATGGGTCATTCAAGGTCATTAGAAGAGTGGGTGAAGTGGCTTATGAGTTAGAATTACCATCAAACAACAAGGTGCACAATGTGTTTCATGATTCTAGGCTCAAAAAGGCTCTTGGTCATAATGTTGTTGCATCTTCAGATTTGCCCTCTGTTAGATGAAGAAGGATAGCTAATTTTGATTCCTGAGGCAATTATTGATTCTAGAGAACGCTCTTTGAAGAAGAGATCAATTAAAGAGTATTTGGTTAAATGGAAGAACCTGCCTTTTGAGGATGCTACATGGGAGAATAAGCAAATTTTGCAACATCTTGATTTGCGATTGCTTGGAGACCAGCAATCTTGGGGAGGGCGGAATGTAATGTCCCCTTCTCAGTGATGATCTCATTGTGGACTGATAGCCTATTTTCGGAAATCCGTAGGCTACTCAGATGTGCAAATTAGGGTTTCCACTTTCAGAGGTGTTTTTGAAGGCTTGCATTTGTGTATTTTTGATGCATGTTTGGTGGTTTTTTCTGGGTTTTTTGAGAGCTTCATAATGAGGTAACATGCATCAGCTTTTGATAGCCTTCCTAGGAGCTTACTATTTTTAGTAAGTCATGGTTTTTGCTCAATTCGGCATTTTGTTGAGTTTGTGTTACACCCCAAATTGTGAAGTTACTATTTACCTTTTCTAGATAGGGTAAATATAAATGTAATGTGAATTCTAGAGATGAATTAATGATGCTTGTACCTTGTTTTCAATATGAATGTTATCTCACTTGATGTTGTTTTCATTTGATGTTATCTCAGTTGATGTTATTCATGGTGATATACTACATAAATGAGAATAGATGGTTATTGAATTATTGTTATTCTAACTTTGAAGATGTTTATGTAAACTGCTAGTGTTATGAACATATGATTGCCGTGAGATTATGTCAGTGGATGCAGGTATATGAACCATTCCTCCAGGTGGAGGGCAAGTATCATTCAGGAGAAGAGCTTGGTCGGATAATCGATATAGTGAACTATCTGAGCATACATAGACGTCACCTTAGACTGAGTGAACTGAGTCAATTTGTGTAGATTATAGGTAAGTCAATTGTAGCTTGTATGTGTGCATTAGGAGTTTTGTCTACTTCTGTGTGCATTTATGAGTGATGTTTATCTATGTATTTGTCTTGTGATATTACAATCATAATGATTGTAACGTAAATGGATGTATGTGAAACAGATGTGGACATGTATACATATATATAGTATATACACGTATCCATATGTATACACATATCGATACAAGCGTACGTTGGTAGATGGATATGCTCATACGGATGCATCAATATGGTATACCTAGACATACATGTACATAGAGGTATATATAGGTATATATATATATGTATATATGCACACATCCTATATTATGTGGATATTAATAATATTATTATTATTGCCTTCTAAATTTGCATATATATATATGTACTTAAATATTAAAGATTATATATATATATTATAGTTATATATGTTTAATATATTTAAAACTATAATGATATATATATAATAAAATATATAATCATTATCATTCAACTATGGAAATCGAATTATTTCCAAATCAATCGAATATTCAACATTTGAACTTTGGGAATCGTATTATTTCTTATTCAATAAAATATTCATCATTTGGAACTTTGGGGAAATCGAATTATGTGATGAGCCCTGCTGGCTCTCAGCTCAAACCCCGGTATTTTCTTAAGTCTTAATGAGTTATTTTAGTTTTCTAGAGAAAAGTTCATAGACAGAAGAGAAGGGGCGCAACATATAAAAGCTCATAAACTATAAAACAGAGCTATTTTCTACAGTATGGAAATGCATAAGGCGTTATTTTATTGAAACAATTAGATCACAAGTGATAGACATACCAAAATGTTTCCAGATTATTTATTTAAAACAGTAAGCCAGCTCGCCAGCCAAGAATGGTGAAAACTGGCATATAAGGACGCCTGGCCTCCAGATTTGAGTTCTCCTTCTTCGAAACTGGATACAAGTCTTTGAAAAAGGTAGACGCCAGAGATGGAAGTCAAAAAGCATCCAAAAGGAAGGCGTTTCAACAAGTCACTTCACACGCCTCTCTAAATGGACACATATCCCAATGCAAGTAGTACGGCCAAGAAGAAAGAAAAGTAGTAACCCTGCTGGAGCCATAGATCTGATGAAGAGGACGCCACAAGTGAAGAACCCCCTTTCTTATTGCAATCAACAGGAAATCTGTATATAATACTCTGACTGAATCATGTAGAACCTCTGAATGAAGCTCTCAACTGCACTGATTCGACTGATCTCTCACAATCTCAAGAGTGCTCAACATCGAAGAGGAATCGTTCTTCAATGGAAGATTGTTTAATCCTTGATCACAGGAGAATGCACAGGAAGAAACACAAAGGCAAAGTTGAAATAATCCATAATAGGGTTTCTCATTGCCAAATTGCCTTATATCAAGAAGGCACGCATTTCCAAGAAGATATGCCTTTTTTTCCATCATTAAAATCTTTTTAAATAATATTATGTGATGTCCCCTGCCTAGTCAGCACAGCTGGATTTGAGGTTAGCCTATCATTCTGGTCCTCGTAGGCTGACAGATATGTGTAGAGGATCAATTGAGGCAGTTACCCGGTGTTCAGGAGCTTCATTCTTTCAGTTGATTCAGGTTAGGCCTTCGCAAAGTCGTTCTGAGAGGTTTTTCAGATACTTACTATTTTTAGTAAGTCAGGCAGGCGGAAGCTGCTATTTTTGGCAGGGCACCTGGTTCAGCTGGTCAGCTCAGATTCGACCCAGTGCATCAGTTTGTTGGTCAGATGGAAAAATAACGGAGTATTTAATGATTTATTAAATAATTAATATTTTGACTTTATATTATAAAGTCACTTTATTAATGTATTTAAATATTATGATAATGGCGTATTATAAGGTATTTTAATACTTTATAATAAAGTGGCGTAATTAATATAATGAATAAGTATTTATTCATTAATGATGGGGGCGCCAATTATTAAATATTTTTCCTAAGTCCAAACAGGCGAATTTAATCATTTATTTAAATGATTATTAAAAGGAGGGTTTGGTCGAATTTCTCAAGAGGGGTATATATTGACTGCTAAGACAAATCGAACTCGAATGTCATGATTATTCAATTTGTCTTATTTTGCTCTGAGCATTGAAGTTTGCAAAACCTAGGGTTTCAGCAGACGTTTGATTTTGAAGAACGATACCTCTTCAAGATCTAGCATACTGAGGCTGTGGAATACCAGTTGAAGATTGTCAAACTCGGTGACTTCATACAGAGGTTGTAGTTGAGCTTATTGATTCGATTCAGGCAGAGTTTTGCAGAGTTTACTCATCAATGGTTTGAGGCGACTTAACAGAGATTATATTGCAGAGATCTGGCACTTCATTTATTGCAGCCATACCATATTGATTGTTGTTGTTGGGTCGTACTGTTTGTACCAGCAAAAGCCGTACATTTCATCCTAGAGAAATACGCCTTCAGTTATTATCTTCTGTTGATTGGATCTGGTGCGCCTAGGGTATCTGGAGCTTCTGCATCGCTTTCAGAGTCTGGAGATTAATCTTTTCATTCAGCCGTACCATTCTTCTTTGTTTTCTGGCGCCTGCAAGTCTACAGGTTCTTTTCAAATAAAATATTGTTTTATCTCTTTGTAATCGATTTCATTTATCATTTGAGTTCTGGAAGTGAATATATGTATGCGCCTTCATCTGGAGATCAATATTGATGCGTAGTTATTATTTATTTATTTTTTATGAATTTTTAAAGCCTTCTAGAGCAAAATCGCAATTCACTGTTTATTGCAAAAAACCATCAAAAACACAAAAAAATACAAAACAGACAAAAATCTTCGTTTCCAGTTAAGGGTTTGGGCTGAGAGACACCTGGCCTCTTACATATTAAGTCCTTTTCAATAGTCATGACTTAATATTTGGGCGCCCTTTTATATTTTAAGTGATTAAAATATTAAATCACCTTTTTAGAATAATTTAAGTGATATAAAGTGTATAAAGTCAATTTGACTTTATAAAAAGGCATTAAGTTGATTAATTAACTGAAATCACTTAAAAATTCATAACTCGCTCAAAACTCCAAATATTCCTATGCCGTCAGAAGCTGTCGACTCCTGAACTGCTAACGCCTGCCGTGAACCAATCACTGGGCTCTGAAAACAAAAACGATCAACTCTCCAGAAAGTACCACTGACCCTCTAACCAATCCAGCTAGCCCACAAGGGTCCAATAAAGGGCTAACACACTGTTCCCGAGAACCGACTAGAGCAGGGACATCACAGTTCGCCCTCCCCGAATTTGCTTGTCCACAAGCAAACTCAAAGCCGGATGCTGAAGAATACTGTCACTCTCCCAAGTAGCATCCTCTGCCGGTAGATCTTTCCACTTTACCAAGTATTCCCTGATAACCCGCCTCCAAAGATGACGCTCTCTGGAATCCAGAATGGCCTCAGGTATCAAAATCAATTTCCCCTCATCATCCAGGGGTGGTAAATCAATAGAAGGAAACACTTGTTGTCCCAACGCCTTTTTGAGGCGCGACACATGGAACACGTTGTGAACCTTACTGTCCATCGAAAGATCCAACTCATAATCCACTTCACCGACACGTCTAACAACTCTGAAGGGTCCATAGTATCGTGTCTTAAGTTTCTCGGCGCCCTTCTTACGAAGGGTGGACTGCCTATAAGGCTGAAGCATCAAATACACCAAATCATCGATCTCGAAAGATCGCTCTACTTGCCTCTAATCAGCATATTGCTTCTGCTGATTTTGAGCTTTCTGTATATTCTCTCTGAGTGCTCTCATAATATCCTGGTTCTCCTATAATAAATCACCAGCACTGGGTACTCTACTATTACTCAGCAATAAGTCTAGAAAGCTCGGAGCATCATATCCATATAATGCTCGGTATGGTGTCATCTGAATGCTCATGTGATGAGTGGTGTTGTAGCAACTCACAAAGGTATAACCACCTCACCCATGCCTTCTGCTGTCCTGAACTGTAATTCCGCAAGTATCCTTCCACCCATTTGTTGACTATCTCAGTTTTCCCATCTGTCTGTGGGTGGTAGCTGGTACTCGGAGTGAGTTCTGTTCCGCAAAGTTTGAATAACTCCTGCCAGAAGTTACTCATAAACCCGCTGTCCCTGTCGCTGACTATGCTCCGAGGCAAACCGTGCAACCTGAATACCTCTCGGAAGAACAAATCTGCCACCTGAGTAGCTGTGTGTGTAGTAGTGATTGAGAAGAAATGTGCATACTTCGTCAACCGATCTACTACCACAAAAATGTTGTCTTTCCCTTGAGCTTTCGGCAAGCCCGTAATGAAGTCCATAGACAAGCATTCCCACTTCCTCTCAGGGATAGGAAGCGGCTGGAGTAAACCTGCAGGGTATGTATGTTCTTGCTTGTTCTGCTGACAAACAAGGCATTCCCTGACATACTGAAGAACAAATGATTTGAGACCCTTCCAAGAGAATCTCTCCCGTACCTGCCTGTAGGTCTTAAAGTAATCGGGATGTCCTGCCATGGGTGAATCACAGTGCGATCTCACTGGGTTCCTCATCTCTAACTGTACTATCTCCCTTGTTCCATCATAGGACTGATGTTTACTGACCCATTTTTGTTGCCTTTCGTTCAAATCCCGCTGCCCAAGAAAATGTTTCAGACTATTATGATCGGTTTTAACACTGAATTTACTACCAACCAAGTATTGCCTGAATTTGGCCATGGCATGCATGATGGCCAATATTTCCTTATCGTAGAAACTGTAGCTCCGTTCAGGACCTCGTAGCTTCCTGCTCTCGAAAGCTATAGGGTGTCGATCCTGCATGATAACTGTACCAATACCTTCACCACTGGCATCACAATGTAGCTCAAATGGTCTGGTGAAATCCGGTAAAGCCAAGACTGGACATGTAGTCATGAGAAGTTTGAACTTCTCAAAGCACGCCTGTGCAAGTGGTGTCCACACAAAGGCTCCCTTCTTAGTCAAATTAGTTAGTGGCGCGGCATGTCGTGAGAAACCACTAACGAACCGACAATAGAAGGCACATAATCCTACAAACCCCCTGAGCTGTGTCAATGTCTCAGGTGTAGGCCAATCGATGATAGCTCGAACTTTCTTTGGATCCATGCTGACTCCTGCACCGCTGATGATGTGACCCAGATATAAAAGCTCTGCCATGCCTAACGCACACTTGGACTCCTTGGCGTACAAGGACTCCCTGTCAAGTATACTCAATACCTCATCCAGGTGAACTATGTGTTCCTCACATGATTTGTTGTAAACTAGGATGTCGTCGAAGAACACCAATACAAATTTCCTCAAGTGAGGATGGAAAACCCTGTTCATAGTAGACTGAAATGTGGCTGGAGCATTGGTTAAACCGAATGGCATAACCAAAAAATCATACTGTCCACAGTGACATCGGAATGCAGTTTTCTCAATATCCTCCTCTCGGACTCGGATCTGATGGTAACCTGTCCTCAAGTCAATCTTTGAGAAATAGCAAGCTCCGTGAAGCTCGTCTATCAACTCATCTATCCATGGAATAGGATACCTGTTCTTAATAGTCTTCCTGTTGAGCATCCTGTAGTCAATACACATTCTGAGTGTACCATCCTTTTTCTTCACCAAAACAACTGATGAAGCAAAGGGTGACTTACTCGGCCTGATGTGTCCCATAGCTAAAAGTTCCTTAATAGTTTTTTCAATCTCATCTTTTAGATGTTTGAGGTGCCGATAAGGAGTGATCATGATCGGTTTCGTGCCCTCGTCCAGCTCTATGATATGCTCAATACCTCTATCAGGAGGTCTGCCTGGTGGGATAGCACTGAAAACCTTTACATGTTTGATTCGTAGTTCCTGCACATCTGGATGGTAAGAAGAAGCTTGCTGCTCCAACTATGAAGGCATTAACTTGCACTCAGCAGCCCAATCTACCATATCGTGTTGAATCAAACGTTTCATTCTTTGGAGTGAAATTTCTTTCACATTGCTGTCCTTGATGGCTTTAAGAGCATGATTCGTGCCATCAACTTTGAATTTCATCTCCATGTCATGCAAATTGAGTGCGAACTCTCCTATCGCATGAAGCCACTTCATGCTGAGAACTACATCCGTTCCTCCCATGTTCACAACATAATAATCTGCCTTAAATTCAAAGTTATTGAGTTTCATGGGCAAGTCTGGTATCATCCTCTCGCAATTGAGAGTGTATCCATCTGCAACCTTCACACGAATGCCTTCAAACTGCTGAGTTTGAATTCCCCGTTTCTCCACTAACCGTGAATCAATAAAGTTGTGGGTTGCACCTGTATCTAGAAGAGATATGACCCTTTGACCAGCTAGGATCCCACGGAAACTGAAAGATCCCTCTCTCTGCATGCTGGACATATGAGCCTCCTGTAACTCAGTTTCTACTACAATTTCTGCCTCATTTTCTGATTCTTCTCCATCTGTATCATAGATTGGAGCTTGCTGATCAGAAAAATCAGTCAACGTTTCTCCCTCATAAAACCACTCCATGTGCCTGTTTTGCCCTTTAGGTTTGAGGGGGTAGTCATGATTAAAGTCATACGGACCCTTGTAGTAAAAACAAAGTTTCCTTCTATGTAAATCATTCATTGTTTCTCGATCTAAAGGGGCTGCAAATTTTTTCTTTTGATCTGCATTATCAGCCTTCTTTAGATCAGATTTGGTCTCAGTGTAGGAGATAGATGGTTTTGAGCCAAATGGCTTACGAGGTGTAGTAAGCTCCATACTGCGAGCTTTCCTCATGGCCTCCTGTAAAGTAGGTGGATCAAAAGCTTTTATCCAACCTTTCATGGGCTCGAAAAGACCCTCAATGAAGAGTATAATCAGCCTCCTCTCAGAAATGCCTGTCACCATAACTGCCAATCTCTGAAACTCTCCAATATATGATTCCAAACTACCTAGTTGTTTCAATTGTGCTAGGTCTCTGAAAAATAGTTCAGGATCATGCTTGTCAAACCTCTCTACCAGTCTATCTGTGAACACCTGGTAAGAAGTAATCTGGTCATGGTGAAGAGTAGTCATGCCATGAATCCACCAGTCATGAGCCACGCCATCAAGGTGAAGTGCTGCAAATCGAATGGCATCCTCCTCAGGCATGGGACGTAATGTCAAGAATGTGTCCAACTTACTGACCCAGGCATGTGCTGTAACTCTACCACTGCCATCAAAGTTCGCCAAGGTAAGCTTATTGGTCGCTTGTCTAAGATCATTATGCTTGTTTCTAGGCCTCCTGTCATTCCTGCTTCTGGTGTGTTCTCTCTTCTGGCTCATGAATCTATCGAAGTTAAGGTGCTCCTTAACTCTTGGTGGCGGTGCATCCCATTCATCATGCATAACCATGATGTTATCTGCAAAGTTAATCTCACCACCCTGTTCAACCTCATCCACTTCATCAACATCGTTTCTAGTAAAAATAGGACAAGTAGCTCTCTCAAAGGTGCGAGTTGGAACAATGTTTCTATGGGGTTCGCCATTAACACTGCCTTCTCGATCACGATCTTGATTCTGTCCCCTATGTAGTGTCAAATTTTGAACATTTGTACTGAGCTGCTGGAGAATATTCGCCACCTGTTCTTGGCCTGCAACCATGCCTCTGAGCACACCTCTGGCCTCTCTGTCCTCTTCATTGAGAGGATTCCTGCGAGAACCTTCAGCTTCCTTGTCAGCCATGTTATCAAAGTCCAATTCTTCTTCCTGTTCGTCAAACGAAAATGCTGAAAAAGGTTCAAAAGTACTTCTTTGCAAACTAGGACCCCTGTGTGAGTAGTACCTGTCAAACCTATTCTGGTGAGGCCGCATAAAGACTGCTAACCCTGCAGGTTGGCAGGATCAGTGCTCTGATACCACTGTGATGAGCCCTGTTGGCT
>VDFB02037945.1:47523-62709 GCA_007258455.2 Sequoia sempervirens | reverse complement strand
AGAACTTGATAGAAGAAGAAAATCTAGAAGGTTTGGCTGATTAGATAATCACTTCAATGGGCTAAAAATTAAATGATGAAATTGTCGATGAGGTAAATAGGGAAGTTGGATATTTTGAATTCTCTAATACGCTATCCATTTCACAAAAATCTAACACCCTAGGAAATATCGATTGGTGAAAATGGAAGAGAAAATAACAACAGGGTTGCAATTAACTTTGGATAAAAATATTATAGTTACTCCAAGAAAGCAACCAAACTTGAGGAGAGCATATTTCTCTCCTCAAATGTAATGAAGAGAACATCTTGGAATGTTAGGGGTATAAATGCTTCTAAAAAAATAGTCTAGATCAAGCATCATCTAGATGCTTGTGGGACCAACATCATATTGTTACAGGAAACTAAAATGTCTGAAAATGGTTTTTAATTTATAGTTAACAAATGGTCAAAATGGAAGTCAATTTATTCACCTACTCAAGGGGCATCTAATGGATTAATTGTATTATGGGATGCTAAAACTATTAGATTCAATTATAAATGATACAAGTTGGCAACTAATGAGAGTCTCACATTTTGAATTAAATTTTTATTTGATAAAAGTGTATGGACCAAATACCACTATTGGTAAGAAATTGCTCTATGATAGTCCAAAAAACATTTTTGAAAATCTGGGAGAGGAGAATTTTATAATAGCAGATGATTTCAATGCAATTTCCTCTTTATTGGAAAAGAAAGGAGGAATTTTCCCTCCTCAAAAAACTAGGAGGATTTATATCTTTTATTCAAGATAATACTCTAATTGATATACAACCTACAAATGGAAAGTACACTTGGACAAATCAAAGGAAGGACTTTATATAGATTGCAAAGAGGTTGGATAGATTTTTATCATCACCAAATTGGGTGGTAGGTGAATGTGCTCTTTCATCTGTTATCTTACCCTTGTTAGGTTAGATCATTATGCAATATCATTAAGTATATCAACTACAAATATATGCCCAAAATGAAAGTCATCTTTCAAGTTCAAAAAAATGTGGTTTGGACATCTTGATTTCTTACCTCTCCTTCATAAATGGTGGGGAATTTCTCCATATACTAAAGGATCTCGAATGTATCAGCTATGTTGGAAGATTACACATGTTAAGCTACAAATTAGGCACATTCCTTTAAGAATATTTTTGTTCAAAAATAAAAAAATATTTAAACATTTAGAAGAAATAAATGAGCACATTATTTCAAACAGCTTGGATGTAGCCACGTTGGAGCAACAATAGATTTTGCAGTCATAATGGTCAAAATTGATTATAAGGGAGGAAATATATTAGAGATAGAAGTCATGGGAGCTTTGGTTAAGGGAAGGTGACTGAAATACTAAATTTTTTCATATCTTGACTCAAATTAAAAGGTTCATGAATTCCATTTTCTCAATTCAAGATAGTGAGATGGGTGTAACTCTCACTAAGGAGTATGATATTCAAAAGGAGTTAAATTATTTTCAAACCTTTTTCCTATCCCAATAAATCAATAAGCTCAACAAAATCAAGTTAGATTGGATTTATTGGAGGCGGTACCCAAATTAATTGTATAGGAGGATAATGATAAGCTAATGAAGCCTTTCACATTAGAAGAAGTAAAGAAAGTGGTTTTTTCCTTACCACTAGATAAGGAACTAGGTCCTGATGGATTCACAATGATTTTCTTCCAAAAATGGGACTTTATAGGAAATGACATTCTAATGGCCTTAGAAAAATGAAGGACATGAACATTGCTAAAATAATTCAATGTAACAAATATAGCCATAATCCCAAAGTTTAAAGATACTAAGACTTTTGTTGAATTCAGGCCTATAGCTTTGTGCAATATAATATATAAGATCTTCACAAAGGCTATTTATTTAAGGATCCACCCTTTCATTCCTAAAATAATTTCAAAAGAGAAAGGAGGTTTTGTGCTAGGTAGATAAACAAATGAGGGAGCCTTAATAGCACACGAGATATTACACTCCATCAAATCTAACAACTTGTCTTCTTTTATTATTAAATTAGACATGATGGAGGCATATGATAAGGTAGACTGGTCTTTCTTGATACAAGTGTTGCAAAATTTTGGCTTTAGTAATAAATGGAGTAAAAGGATTCTCTCATGCTTATCTAGGGTAAAATTTTTAGTGTTTATTAATGGATCTCTTGCTGGTTTTTGCAATTCATCATAGGGAGTTAGACAAGGGGATCCCCTCTCCCCCTTTTTATTTATAATACTTACAAAATATTTGAGTAAATTGATTAAAAAGGCTCATTTGCAAGACTTATGGAAAGTTATATCAATCCCTTTCACTAACATATCTGCTACACACTCATTATTTGCAAGATGACACAATCTTGTTTGGTAAATATGCTATCACAGAGGCAAATCAAATAAAAGAAATACTAGATAAGTATTATTCTGCATTTGGGAAAAAAATGCTAATAAATCTAAGATTTGCAAGTTTAATACTAGAGCTGGCATAAAATGAAAGTTAATGAAACTATTGGATTTTCAAGAAGCAGAGTTGTCATGCACATACTTAGGGATACCTTTCTTTACTGGTGCAAGTAAAGTTTCATATTGGAGCAAGATAATACAAAGTATAAGAGCAAAAATATTGTCTTGGAAGCACAAATGGATTTCTCTATCAGGTTGAATTCAAATGGTAAAGTTAGTATTGGTAGTGATACCAAATTAATACATGGTAGTTTTGAAAGCACCCAAATAAGTCATAGTAGAAATAGAGAAACTCATTAAAACCTTTCTGTGGAACAAAAATATTGATGAGAAAAAAAATCCATTAATCTCACTAGAAAATATGTATTCTAAAAAGCCCAAAGGTGGGGTAGGTATTCATAATATATTTTTATAAGAAACATGGCTCTTGGAGCAAAGTTAGTATAACATTTATACACAAAACTAAGTTTGAAATGGTGTCAAATAATGCAAACTAAGTATCTAGACACTGTGCTACCAAAAAGAATTTTTACCATATTAAATCCCCCTTGTGGGCTCTCTAATGTGGAATTTTTTATTAGCATGCAAAAAAGTCAAACTCCATATATATCATGGGAAGTGAATAATGGAGAAAATGCTTTTTTCTGGAAATACTCATGGAATGGTTTTCTCCCCTTACAAAGTAATTAGGAGTTACATTCAATTGAGGTAATTTTGCTAGATATATGGGGTCCTAAAGTCGAAGATTATGTTCAAGGTTTAGAGGATCTAACAAGGAAATTTTTATAGAAAGACTTGTCAAATACTCCAATAGTTGACATTCAAAAATAATTATTGAATAATATGTTAAAATAGAGACTTGTTTTTAAATCAGATTTGGAGGCTAGGTTAATTTGGGCACCTTAAAAAACTTAAGGATATATAGTCAAACAAGGCTACAAAGCTCTAATCAGTAATGGCATGCAGCTCAAGCACATAGATCACACTCTTTCTATTGGAACTCTATGGTGCTATCGAAGGTAGGTAGTTTTGCTTACTTGGCCTTAAGAAATATAATTTTAACAAGTGATAGGTTGTCCAAGTTGGGACTTGCAAAAAAGTTCAAATGTGTATTATGTAAAGAATTTTTTGAAGACATAGATCATTTGTTTCTACATTATTCTTATGCACAAGCCTGCTAGTCAATTGTAAAAGAGAAGTTTAGTTGGTTTTATCCATTGCATAAAACTATTTTAGATCTTTTCTCAAGCTAGCCTGTGCTACACAAAATTTCTTTATTTGTTTGCATTTGGTAGGTAGTCCTAGTTGTGGTCATATAGAATATATGGTGGATAAGAAACAAGTATATTTTTAGGGAAGAGGTTCCATCCATAGATTAAAAACTGTTAAAATTTGAGAAATCAATTTCATAGGTAGTAAACTCTTATGCTCAAAATCATAAATCTGTTTCTTCTATTTTTACATGGGATGAAAGAATATTAAAAAAATGGAGTTTACTTGTCTTACCATTCAAAGGAAATTTACATCAACCTTCAAAGAAATAGTTGTAGAGAAATTTAATAGTAGGGATACCTCCCTCCACAAACTTTTGTATATTAAACTTTGATGGTGCATCAAGAGGGAATCCTAGGGTTTCATGAGTAGGGATAGTTATTTGGGATTCAAGGCTTCATTGGTGGGTGATAAATCAATTCATATTCCTCATGGAACAAACAATGTTGCTAAAGCTCAAGAATTTTTGCATGGTATAAATCTAGCAACAAAGCTAAAAATCTCAAAAAATTAGATAGAGGGATATTCTTTATTAATTGTGAATGTGTGCAAGGATATAAAAATGCAAAATTGGTAACTAAGATACATTCTTCATTAGGTTTGGTTTCTTTTGAATAATTTTGATGAAATTTAAATTTCACATATTTACAAAGACATTAATCAGCTGGAAAATTGTATTTCTAATATGGTTGTGATCAACAATAGCTTGAGATTGAATATGATAACACATCCATCAACATGTATCCAAGGTGGAAATGATTGTTTCTTTTGAGAGTCCACTTTTCTCTAAGTCTTAAGTTTTGTTAGGTGATGGGGGTAATAAGTCCTCATCAATATCAAATAAACATTGTTGACCCATTCTAAAATTGAAGAAATGCTGAGGGCAATTGCTTGCTGTTAAAATTTGAAGGAATGGTGGGGGAAACTATTGTATTGCTTGCATAAATTTTAAAGGAAAATACTCACAATCATTTGTGGGTAATGTGGTACCAATCAACAAGTGTATTTATGAATAGCTAACATTTTGGTTGTAGGGGATTCATTGCTTAAAGTCATCACACAACAAATTATTCAAATATTGCAAGCCAAATATTATGTGGAGTAATGGCTAGCTCCTCGTATCCCTTAAGTCTTGTGCCAATTTTGTGCAAATTTCAATCTTCTAGTTGAAGATTTGTTTATATTAGAAAATGTAGGAGGGGATTAGGCTCTACCAAGGCTCTAGAGATGTCCCCCACAATTCCACCAGCTACCATTAGGAAGCATTCTTAGTGATTGTGGAATGGCAATGAAAGGTGGACATGTCAGCTTTAGGAAATGGATTCACAAAGGTAGCACAATATGGGTGAACAAATTTAAAATACAGACTAAGGGTAGAAGGAAGGTCATGTTGGTGGAGGCATATGCCACATAATAAAAGTTCTAATATAGTGCCTCCTTGTAATTCCACCAACCTACATCTGAAAGTTCATTCACCTTCTACAAAATGGTGGGGGAAAATGTCACATGTTAAATGATTTTTTTTTTTGGAATATACTAACATATTTAAAAAATGTTGTAAGGATTTCACTAAGAACATGGTATAAATCATACTTAAAGGACAATTCATATCTAGGATTAGATTTCCAAATGTAAATTATTCAAAAATAGTCTAGATGGACATGACATTCATTACATACCAAATGCATTAATGCACGCCTACTTGCAATTTTGCCAACTTTCACCTGCAAGTCTTTCCACTCCCCGTGGAATGAAAGTGGAAAACGTCACACATAAAGTTGTAATAAATTTATGGTACTAACTTTTTTTCTTGCAAGATCATTAATTGTTCAAGCTCGAAGGCTCTATTATTTATGAGCTTAATGCATATTTCAAAGTATTTAAGACAAGAATAATTGTGCCAAATCATAACATGCTTTGGATGGCAAAGGTACACATCACATATCAAATAACATTTCTATTGATCCCAAGAGTGCTCCCCATAATTCCACTAGATTTCTCCTCCAACTCCTCCCAACTACTGCAAGATGGTGGTGGCTTACTTCTTTGGCACTTAAATGGCTACATGATCATTAATTGAGTAAGACTAGTGGCTCAAATATATAAACAAATGTGCTAAATCTTCACTTGCATGCTTCAATATGATAGCAATAATTAATAAAATATCAATCAACAACTTTTCATTGGTTTGCAAGTCAGATCGTGGGATTAACATGGAATTAATCAACACTTTCTCACTCAACAATCTTTAGTGTAGCTTGTTTGTAGTACCATATTTCATGAAGGTGGCATATCAGGGTGCTTCCTCTTAGTATCTAGGTTTCAAATTAGCTACTAGATTATGGGTTATCAACGAAAGAATCTCAGAGTACCATTTCGTGTGCAAAATTGGGAACAATCCTTCAATGGTTGCCTATCAAATGCAAAACTGGGACAATTTTTTAATGTCTACTACCCAAGTGTGGTAGAATACATTCAAACCATTGTTGGTGAAGGTATATATTGACCCTAAGCTCCACGAATCATCTTTTCATCCCAAGTATTGTTGGTCTTTGCATCTAATGTCCTTGATCTTGTGTAAAATTTTAAATATCTTGAGGTGATAGTGGATGAAGTGGTTCATGTCCAATTTCTAGGAGCCAATGGTATGTTATGCAATGTTTAAAAGTATGATTTTGATAAGGGGAAGGGTTGGGTAAGGGGCCTGTTTCCAAGATCTTATTTGAAGCAAAAGAGAGTTTTTGTGACTGTGTATGATGTAATTAAGCTAGCTTTGCAATTAAATTGTGAAAGAAACCTATATAGGGTATTGGATACACACTCTGAAGAAATTGCTATTCAATTGGTACAAGGAATAAAGGATAGGTATTTTTCCATTTCATTTCTCCATTCTCATCGTAATCATCACAATGCAAATGCTCCTTGGCTATTGATCTCAGGTCATTCAAATGATGAGGATGACCCATTTCGAGAAGGGCATGATGAGAATTCTATGGAAAATGGTGACAAGGTTTGAATATAATTTGAAAATCTATGTTAGTTTGTAAGTATTTTGTTGAAGTTGCTTGAAATCAACTATAATTTTGTAAATATCTACCAGTTTTTTGTATATGTCGATGTAAAAATATTTTCATATGAGCCAAGATTTCCTTGGCCTTGACTTTTGCAATAATTTATTTATATAATTAATCTATAGGAAAAATTCCTTTTTCTTAAAAAAACTTAATTATATTTAAGCCACTTATGATTTGTTTTATTAATCTAAATATTAAAATTTCCTATTTAACATGACTAGTATTTTCTAAAAGTTAAAATCATATAAATCAATTTCATTCTTATAATTTATTAATTTTCTCAAAATGGATCTAACTAATATTACTTGTATTCAAGACTATTTCTATCCATAACTATAATAAAACAATAATCCATACAAAGAGAGATATAATAAAACAATAATCCATACAAAGAGAGACATTGAAAAAGGATATTTGGAGCTAGCAATAAAGGTTCCTCCCATAAGGTTAGAAATACAAATAAATCCTATAAAGTAAACCTTTCATAAGGCTTAAGTGATTCTAAAGAACCCCTCTTTCTAGCAAAAATCAGTTTTCTCATAACATGGACATAGAGATGATAATTTAGATAATATATTACAACCAAACCTTGGAAAAAATCTAAGATGTTTAATATCAAAGGATAAGAGAGAATGGCCTAGGTTTATTAACAAGGTGTAATTATTTCTCTATAACATGCTAATTTTCTTTTAACTTAGTTTGAAAAACTAAGGACTAAATCACTTAATCTGATTATTAAAACTTCATTCTAAAAATATTAATACAACTTTTAATTCATCAATTAAAATTACTTGGTTATAGGACGTTTGCACATAGAATTATTCATCGATGTATTTTCACTTTCCCTTTAATCCTCCTACAGTGACTTACAATGTTTAAACCAATTAGGACCCTATGCAAAACAAAATTGATTAGCACAACCCCAAAGTTCCTAGTGTTGGAACTTGGCTTTGATACCAAATGTCATGCCCCAAATTTCACACATCTAAACAATAACACAACCATCAATTTTTTTCCATGAAGCCTAAAAAGATTTATTTGTAATAAACAACTCATGCACACTTGAAGTCAAGCAACTCAATTTTTCAAAATTCCTTATTGAAGGTGATTCTTTAATCATTATAAATGTTGCAAGGTCAAAGGGTCATCTAATTGGAAGTTGCAATATGTTTTGGAGCAAGTTTGGGGATTGCTCAATTCCCTGGAATCTTTTCAATTGAATCATATTTATAGAGAAGGGAACCATGTGGTTGATCATATTGCAAGTCTCGGTTGTGAGAAACTAGTTGGAGAAATATTCTATGGGATGGAGTCAAACTTGTGCACTAGACCACTTCAAAATTTAATCAATCTTGAGAAAAGCAAGTTTTCATAACCTAGTTTCCTCATTTACTAATGATGTTTAATGTTTGATGCAGGGGTCATGCAATTGAAATTTTAAATTTTAATGAATAATAAAAAATTTCTTTGTTTTATCTATTTGCTCTAATCTTCTTCAATGCCTAGGATTATACAAACATGAAGGTACCGTGATACGAGACTTGTTGAGAGGATCATTTGTATATCTTGTGTGAAGGGTGATGGGGAATGTTAAGTACAAGTGAGTTGGATATATATTCAAAGGTTGATGGAGTCATGTTAATGCAAGTGAGCTAGAAATCATTAAGGTGGCATTATAGTTGGAAGAGTTTTGGTACTAAGTGTGTTGGTGGAAGGGTTGGCATGTTTCAAGGCTTTGTAATTTTCAAGTAATCATTACTCTTCATGCTTGGTGATAACTTCAGTCGACGCATTTTTTTGCTTGTGGGATTTTTGAATAATTCATAATTTTAATGTTAAATCACACCCCCTAGAGTTGATCGTAATTTTGTTGATGTAAGGAAAATTATGAATTCATATGTGATTTTTCTACAATCTATAATCATGTATTGTTATGTGGCTTCCAATTTATGTGAAACTTCATTTGAAGTAAATGCATTTGCACTCCATTACTACATTTTTTTGGTTATAAAGGACTTGTCGCTCATGTTTTATGCAATTGTTTCTCAGCTCTTCTTCAACAAGCGCTTGGTTTTAGTGGCCAAACTTCATCAAATTCTTGGGGATGTTTTTAGGGAATCTCAATGTTGTGGTAAATTCTACTTCTTATATTTTCTTGTTCATCTGGGTCTTTCCCTGGTAATTAAGTGGACAAGCCTTGTCAAGTTTTCTATGAAAGCTTTCTCTGGAAAAATCGTCATATTTTCTGCTAAATTCACAATGAATCTGTCTTGATTTTGAGTGTTTCATTGTGAGTTATATTTAGAATTTGGTGTCGGGCCTTTCTGAAACTTTAAGTGTCTTACTGGGTTGCATAATTTGGTGTTGGGTTCTTTTAGAAACTTGTATATTTTTGGGTGTGTTTTAAGGGTTGCCAATGGAATACTCTCAAAAAATTTAGGGTTCCTATGCAAATCAAACACTGAGCCCCATTTTCTAGGATATTAGGGAATTTGAATTATCCTATATTTTTAGAGTGTCATGACCTAGCATGGTTGATAGTGTTAGGGTTGTAATTGGAGAGCATGTTTTAAGTCCAAGTGCCCCTAGGATTCTTTTTCCATCTCAAATGTTGTCAATATTTATGTCCAATGCTTTAGATCTTCTGCAGTCATTAGTTCTACTGGAAATTGTTGTTGAGACGACGGTTTAGCCAATTGTGTTGGGGGAGGAAAAACTTCTTCAATGTGTGTAGTCATATAACTTGGATAGAGGAAGAGGATTTTTGGGTGGTCTCTTTCCAAAGAAATTTCTCAAAACTAAGCAATGTTACAGGGCAACGTTCGAGGCATTTCCCAACAGTTTAAAAAGAGATGATCCATGGGCTTTGACCAGAGTGTTAAACATGTTTTCAGAGGAGATAGGGTATCAAATGGTGGAAAATATTAAATAAAAATACTATGCTCTCTCCTTTCTATTGAACCATCATATTAGACATGGGCGTCCTCTTTGGCTGAATTTCATTCATCAGAATCAACATGGACCTGAAGATCAACATGGAGCTGGCGAAGAATAGGGAAAGAAGGAAAATCTGCAAGAGGGTGTTAGTGAAAATGACTTTGATTTAAATGAGAATTGTCAAGGTTCAGAGCAAAATGCAACAAATATGGAAGAATGAAATTTTTTAAGTGTTCCTCAAATTTTTGCATGCTAAACATTATACAAAATCTATCTGGTTCTAACTGCAAGTATTCGGATGTTCTATAGATAGGGATTTTTTATCAGCTTGAATCATATATATATGAATGCGGCATAGGAAAGGTTATATTTGGAATTCTAAGGTGGTTGTGTCATATAAGACACAATTTTGATAAAGTTAGATATCAGTACTCTAAATCTGCATATTTAAAATTGTAAGGTGGATGTGTCTTATAGTTTAGACACAATTTTGAAGTATTTTACATCCTCATGATCAGTACTATAAATCTGATTTTACTTGTAATGTTTATAATGATATTAATATAAATATTTTTAGGCCTTGGCCTTTAAAAAATAAACAACTCATGCACACTTGAAGTCAAGGTGATTTCATTTCCAACATAATCACGTAATACCATATACGAGGGAAAGAGAATACACGCTTAGGTGTAATATAATTTTTATAGTGCATCTTAATAATGGTGTTGTTTCTTGGATACGAATGTCTTAAGAAAGCTACTAGAGATAGGATAATTTCTTTTATCTAATTTCCACAAAGAATAACCTATATGAAAGTTGAATGATTTAAGTATTCTACTAATTCAATTGAAATTTTATGTGTTTATATATAATTTAACTACAATTTTCATCACTAAATAAATTTATATCTAACTAGGGAATAGTAAAAGTAATTTGAACACTAATAGTTAGATATATCGACAAAGATTCTATGCTATTATTCAAATAGTTATTTTTCAAGATTCATTTACTTCCACTATATCACTACTAAATCTTATAAAAGAAATAAATTGATTGTTAGCCTTATTTGTTCTATTATTTTATTTAAAAAATAATTGTATAGATTGTTCCTTAAGTGTAGTTCTTTCATTGCCTCTAGAGTTGGATGAAACTACATTTTGTTGTTGCCAAGTTATTTTATATTAATTTAATTGCTAAACCCTTGATTTACTTCATCATAAAATCAAAATAATTGAAAACAAGCCCAATAGTCTTAATTCCAATTAAATAGTTCTTAATTATTTAAGTTACATTCCAAACTTAAAAATAAATTATGAATCCTAGTGATAAAGAACCATAGAATTTCATAAATGTAAACATCCTTAATTTTACCCACTTAAATCTAATTTATGAAGAAAGAGTAACTTTCCCTTAATATTTTTACCTTTACACCATACTTTTATTTATCCACCATACTTTTATTTTATCCCAACTTATTGATTATTGCCAATAGTCTAGAAGATAAATTAAACATAACAATTGAAATGATAATATAAACAAGGAACTAATTGAAAATTTTATTGTTAAACACAAAAATAAAGGAGATTAATGTCAATTTGATTTCTTGGAAATAAATGTTAAATTTAAGCATAAGGTTGAATAAAATTGATGTCACTATCTTATAATCTTTCTTACAACTAATCTAGAAATCTCAAATTATTATTTTATTTGAATTGGAAAATATATTATTAATTTATAAATAATCCTCCACATAAATTTTAAATTTAATATCAAAGAAAATAATTCAATAACATTTTTCAAGATTGGTTATTTCACGTTATAGCTAGATTCTCAAGTTTAAACTTTTCTTTGTAAATTAATTAATCTCTCTAGATTTTCCTGAATTGTTTAGACTAATTAATGCAAATTTTGAAATTGGATGTAAATACAACTTTCTTAAACTTGTTCAAACAAAATTTAATTTCTTAACCAATAACCACTTTTCCAACTACTTGGTTTTCCTTCAAATAGTGTCCTCCTTTGGTTGCATTTTATTTTCATTTGGTTTGTGCTAAAAACATTTCTTATACTTACAAACTTAAATGTTTGTATGCTTTCATAATTGGATATTTTTGTTTTTCCTTTTGTGGGTTGTAGGTTCATTTTGCCACTTGCTGGTTTAAACAAATGTTTTCACAATAGATTGTAGGTTGAAAGAACACAAGGGTCTCCCAATATTTATTATTAAATTGCATTACATATATATAATAGGTTAATTTTATTGTAGATCACACAAGTAATCACACACAAGAACTAGGAGATAATGGATTATGAACCTCTCGTACCAGTCCTATTTGCATCCCCATTCCTCCCAATAAAAATTCCCTTGCACATCTACACCCCATAAGACCAACCAAGGATCCCTCCTAGATATAGCAACTTACAACTTTAACATTATGCCACATAATGCGAGTAGTACAAAAATAATTAAGGAACCTTCAAAACTCAAGAAGGTAAGAGTAAGATTTCAAAATTATAATAAAAGTTGTTGAGATTGGTCCTTTTTTTTAGACAATGTGATCATATAGGGGGTTTTGATGGGACCCCTTTATTTTAAGTAGTCCTCCAAGATGGAGTTGTTCATTCCCTTTTTGATGCATGTGGTTTTACGACTGCAAGTTGGTGAGATATGTATTTTGAAGACACCTTCTCGGGATAACTATTTCAAGTTGAAGATGGAGATGCTCTTTGTGGCAATATCAATGACACAAGTCCAACACTAGGGCTTCTAGAAGGAGAGTCCACAATAGGGGAAGCTACATGCACTAAGGAGGTTACATGTTCCTCTCTTTTCCCTTGTGGATTTCAAACTCTAATCCTTGTAGTTTGTCTCATTATTGGTCATGGGGCTTGAGGTATATCATTAATTATATGCCTAACATCCTCCAAAACCAAAAATTCATCCCAAGAAAAGTTTAGGAGCTCATTTTTTAGGCTTCTTTTTACTAGAAACTAAATTAAACAATGGTGCTCGACAATGTCGAATACCTTCCCTTTCTAAGTTCAATTGCCATTTTTGATGACATATGGTAAAGAAAATTTATCACATTCACATTTCTACCATATTGAAGATGGCTTAGAAATTAAAAATGAATAGTATATAGAAGAGAATTTCTTCCTTCTCAAGTTAAATATTTTAGTAAATAAAAAATTGTGCATGCCTAATATTAAGGAACAAAATGGAAATTAATTCCTTGTGAAGATAATTCCAATTACTCTCTTTTCATAATGAATTCAATCTTGGAAATAAAAACATCAACATATTTTTGGTAGGCTTATCCTGCTACTGGTAATCTTGTTACCTTCACAATGGCTACCTCTAAAACATCTACATATAGTCCTCTTGTGATCACAACATTGTCTATTAGGGTCTTCACAAATTCTCTGGCTACTCATTCATTATACCTTGTGAACCTTTGAAAATAATCCAACCGACTTGCTTGCTAGAATATGGGAAAGAAATTCTAATCATTAAGAATGAGGTTGTGGTCAATCAACTCTTGAAAAATTTGATTGCCTCTCATTTTACTAAATTCAAAAATTCAAAAGAAAATTGGCTTGAGGTGTAAATTCTTGAAGCTAATACCATAAACACCTTTCCTTTGGTTGTTTGTTTCAATTCACTTCGATACTAGTACAAGTTTCAAAAATAACATAGATGTAGCTTATAATCAAATTTTTATGGAGACTAAGCTAGTGAGGTAGTTCAAAGTATATTGTACAATTGATGTATTAACACAATTTCCAAAATGGTAATACAATTTTGTGTTTCCCCTATCTATAATTAGAAATTTCTCCTTAAATGTAAAGTGGTTCTAAAGGAGGCAAAGATATTGTGATTAACTAAAGCATTAGAAATAATAATGAAATTTATGACGGATACATTTAATCAATTAATTAATAATGTGAAATATTAAGTAAATCATGAAGTTATAAAGAGAATGATGTAATCAAGGGAGGCCCTGCAACACAACTCAATACCAAAATCAATCAACACCAACAATTTCACAAGTCACAATTCTCACAAATTCTTCACTTTCACCAAATCAACCTAACTCCTTGTAGCATTGCAAAGCCACTCAATCGGGTATAACTCCTCATTTAGATTCTTTCAAACCAAGTCATGAATATTTTTAGAGACCCATCAAGGCACCTTTCAACATATCCTAAACACACAACAGGTTGCTTTGTCACAACTCACTCAAATCAAGTAACTAACGCCAACTAGGCCTCAAATTAGGCCTCTTTTACAAAGAGACTTGTCTCTATACCTTACCAAATCCCATGAAACCTTGTGGGGATAAATTCACATGTTCTCAAACCAAGGAATCCACCATTAGTTCTTATAAATTCATCCACCAAGATTAAAGCCAAAGAAGCCTTCACTTTTAGCAAAATCTAGGTTTTGTTGAAAGTCTTATTTCAATCCTCTCACAACTCTGAAAATACCTCAATCAGGTCTAATTGGCATGAAAAACTCAATTTATCATAAAACAATGCTGCCCCAACCATTTACACAAGTTACCATATCAAAACCCTTTAATTTCTCATGGAAAACTCACTTTCCACCATTAGGGCATCATGCCCAATCCACTAATTGGATTCTCATGCATTCCAAAGCTTGAAAACATCTACAACTACAACAACAATCCCATTCCACCTAGTTATAATGATCACAAAGGGTGGAATGGAACAGTCGACTGATAACTACAAACCATAAAAAGCAGGGAGATAAAATACTTCAAATAAAATGTAAATCCCTCAAACCAAGTGAAAATACAAGTTAAAACATGCCTTCAAGAAATCCCATAGGTTTCAAAACAAAACACCCCTATACGTGATCGTACAAGACTGCACACAAGAAAGGAAAACACAAAAATTCTAGAAAAATCAGTGCTTTTCCAATTGTTTATTGTTCCCAATCTCCAAAATCAAACTTCATCGATGATTTTACATCACATATATAATTTTTCCCTCCAAAATACCTATTTTAACTTCCACAAACTTCCTTTTTTAAGTTTTATGACCCTTGGTCTTCTAAACTTGTCTTTTTACAACATTTTCAAAATTGCAATTTTGCATATTTTGTAACTTTTCAACATTTTGCACATTTTGGAGGCCAAACCACCTAGACACCTAAATAGGACTCTATTATGACTAATTACATTATAAAATGTCTTCAAGACCTTATTTTATGCATATTCACCAATATCTTAAAGCCTAGACAACAACTTCATGAATTGACAACTTTTATCCAATGATGCTCCTGCACCATACACCCCAATTTGAAATTTTTCCAAGCCTCTTGGAAAGATTCTTGTAACTTTCCCACCTTTGTACTCTTCATGCCTCTATCCTTTTTGCATTCTTTCATCAGGTTCACT
>VDFB02037945.1:0-47423 GCA_007258455.2 Sequoia sempervirens | reverse complement strand
AACTATAGACTCCTTTAAAGTGAACAAAGGAATATTAAATGTAACACTACTGTAGGACCTGTTACTCCCACAAATCCAAGATTTTTGAGGCATGGCCCTAATTTGTAAGTTATGACACCTTACACCTACTTTTAATCTTTTACAGGATTGTATTTTTTTAGAATGGGAGGGAGCTAAGAAATTCTTTTATCTAGATCAAGGGAAGGGTTTCTTCATTGTCATTTTTTCTACAAAAGAAAGTAGGAATGTAGTTTTCAGAAATAAGGCATGGGTTTTAAAGGGTTTAGGTCTTCATATGTAGTAATGGTCTCCCAACTTTAGCCCCCAATCTTCTGAAATAAGGTACATTTTGTTCTAGGTTCAACTTCCTTCTCTACCAATGGAATATTGAGAAATAAAACTCATTAAGATTTTGTCCAACCAGATGGGTATTTTTCTTAAACATGATCTCCCCTTTTTCAAAAACCCATCTTATCCAGTTAGAATGTGTGTATTGATGGATATCTCAAAGGATCTCCCCTGTTATCTTCACATAAAATCATTAAATGGGGTTTGGATTTAGGAAATTCTTTTTGAGACCCCACAAAATGTGTGTGCACAATTCCACCTAATAGGGCATTAAACAAAAATTCCATTCACCACATATTCATTGTCAAAGCCATTAGCCTTAGCCTCAAAACCCAACAATACATGTGGATTCACTATTTAACCCATACTATAGGAATATTGACTTGGCAGAACATACAATAAAGTAGATTGGATTATACCCTAAAAAGAGTACAAAGGCTTTGGTGGATTCAATGTTCAATTCACCATGCACTCATACAAATCTAGTACTACACAATAGCAAAGAGCTTAGCCTAGGATTTGAAATAAATATTCATATGGCTATCCTGATAAGACCATCCACAAGTAGGAAGGAGAATGCTACCCTTATTATAAATGAATGAAACATGTTTAAACTTTTCCTATTTGTGCTCTGCTCTCTATGAGTCATGTTTTCCCATTAATGGAATCAGAAGGTCAAAAATATAATCTAATTAGCTCTTTGATATGGGGCAACTCTGACAATGTGGAAGGTAAGTTGTTGAATGTAGTTAATCTACCACACTATAACTTGCTCAAATTGTTAAGATACAACTGCAAAAGGTTGAAAATGAGGTTCATAACCCAAAAAATTGTGAATTTCCTATAGATGTTTTAAAATAGGGTTATAAACTCCAAAACCCAATATTAAGGAGGTCATGCTTAGTTTCTAAAGATTTTGGCTCACTTAATTGTATTCTAACCAAGCCTTCAGATATGCAATAGTTGGAAAAATCAGGATATTCTTTGATGTTTTTAACAATCATTAAGAGAAACATTACTTATCTTTAAATAATTATGATGACCTTAAGAAGAAGAACTATTAAGCTTTAGAACTTGATAGAAGAAGAAAATCTAGAAGGTTTGGCTGATTAGATAATCACTTCAATGGGCTAAAAATTAAATGATGAAATTGTCGATGAGGTAAATAGGGAAGTTGGATATTTTGAATTCTCTAATACGCTATCCATTTCACAAAAATCTAACACCCTAGGAAATATCGATTGGTGAAAATGGAAGAGAAAATAACAACAGGGTTGCAATTAACTTTGGATAAAAATATTATAGTTACTCCAAGAAAGCAACCAAACTTGAGGAGAGCATATTTCTCTCCTCAAATGTAATGAAGAGAACATCTTGGAATGTTAGGGGTATAAATGCTTCTAAAAAAATAGTCTAGATCAAGCATCATCTAGATGCTTGTGGGACCAACATCATATTGTTACAGGAAACTAAAATGTCTGAAAATGGTTTTTAATTTATAGTTAACAAATGGTCAAAATGGAAGTCAATTTATTCACCTACTCAAGGGGCATCTAATGGATTAATTGTATTATGGGATGCTAAAACTATTAGATTCAATTATAAATGATACAAGTTGGCAACTAATGAGAGTCTCACATTTTGAATTAAATTTTTATTTGATAAAAGTGTATGGACCAAATACCACTATTGGTAAGAAATTGCTCTATGATAGTCCAAAAAACATTTTTGAAAATCTGGGAGAGGAGAATTTTATAATAGCAGATGATTTCAATGCAATTTCCTCTTTATTGGAAAAGAAAGGAGGAATTTTCCCTCCTCAAAAAACTAGGAGGATTTATATCTTTTATTCAAGATAATACTCTAATTGATATACAACCTACAAATGGAAAGTACACTTGGACAAATCAAAGGAAGGACTTTATATAGATTGCAAAGAGGTTGGATAGATTTTTATCATCACCAAATTGGGTGGTAGGTGAATGTGCTCTTTCATCTGTTATCTTACCCTTGTTAGGTTTAGATCATTATGCAATATCATTAAGTATATCAACTACAAATATATGCCCAAAATGAAAGTCATCTTTCAAGTTCAAAAAAATGTGGTTTGGACATCTTGATTTCTTACCTCTCCTTCATAAATGGTGGGGAATTTCTCCATATACTAAAGGATCTCGAATGTATCAGCTATGTTGGAAGATTACACATGTTAAGCTACAAATTAGGCACATTCCTTTAAGAATATTTTTGTTCAAAAATAAAAAAATATTTAAACATTTAGAAGAAATAAATGAGCACATTATTTCAAACAGCTTGGATGTAGCCACGTTGGAGCAACAATAGATTTTGCAGTCATAATGGTCAAAATTGATTATAAGGGAGGAAATATATTAGAGATAGAAGTCATGGGAGCTTTGGTTAAGGGAAGGTGACTGAAATACTAAATTTTTTCATATCTTGACTCAAATTAAAAGGTTCATGAATTCCATTTTCTCAATTCAAGATAGTGAGATGGGTGTAACTCTCACTAAGGAGTATGATATTCAAAAGGAGTTAAATTATTTTCAAACCTTTTTCCTATCCCAATAAATCAATAAGCTCAACAAAATCAAGTTAGATTGGATTTATTGGAGGCGGTACCCAAATTAATTGTATAGGAGGATAATGATAAGCTAATGAAGCCTTTCACATTAGAAGAAGTAAAGAAAGTGGTTTTTTCCTTACCACTAGATAAGGAACTAGGTCCTGATGGATTCACAATGATTTTCTTCCAAAAATGGGACTTTATAGGAAATGACATTCTAATGGCCTTAGAAAAATGAAGGACATGAACATTGCTAAAATAATTCAATGTAACAAATATAGCCATAATCCCAAAGTTTAAAGATACTAAGACTTTTGTTGAATTCAGGCCTATAGCTTTGTGCAATATAATATATAAGATCTTCACAAAGGCTATTTATTTAAGGATCCACCCTTTCATTCCTAAAATAATTTCAAAAGAGAAAGGAGGTTTTGTGCTAGGTAGATAAACAAATGAGGGAGCCTTAATAGCACACGAGATATTACACTCCATCAAATCTAACAACTTGTCTTCTTTTATTATTAAATTAGACATGATGGAGGCATATGATAAGGTAGACTGGTCTTTCTTGATACAAGTGTTGCAAAATTTTGGCTTTAGTAATAAATGGAGTAAAAGGATTCTCTCATGCTTATCTAGGGTAAAATTTTTAGTGTTTATTAATGGATCTCTTGCTGGTTTTTGCAATTCATCATAGGGAGTTAGACAAGGGGATCCCCTCTCCCCCTTTTTATTTATAATACTTACAAAATATTTGAGTAAATTGATTAAAAAGGCTCATTTGCAAGACTTATGGAAAGTTATATCAATCCCTTTCACTAACATATCTGCTACACACTCATTATTTGCAGATGACACAATCTTGTTTGGTAAATATGCTATCACAGAGGCAAATCAAATAAAAGAAATACTAGATAAGTATTATTCTGCATCTGGGAAAAAAATGCTAATAAATCTAAGATTTGCAAGTTTAATACTAGAGCTGGCATAAAATGAAAGTTAATGAAACTATTGGATTTTCAAGAAGCAGAGTTGTCATGCACATACTTAGGGATACCTTTATTTACTGGTGCAAGTAAAGTTTCATATTGGAGCAAGATAATACAAAGTATAAGAGCAAAAATATTGTCTTGGAAGCACAAATGGATTTCTCTATCAGGTTGAATTCAAATGGTAAAGTTAGTATTGGTAGTGATACCAAATTAATACATGGTAGTTTTGAAAGCACCCAAATAAGTCATAGCAGAAATAGAGAAACTCATTAAAACCTTTCTGTGGAACAAAAATATTGATGAGAAAAAAAATCCAATAATCTCACTAGAAAATATGTATTCTAAAAAGCCCAAAGGTGGGGTAGGTATTCATAATATATTTTTATAAGAAACATGGCTCTTGGAGCAAAGTTAGTATAACATTTATACACAAAACTAAGTTTGAAATGGTGTCAAATAATGCAAACTAAGTATCTAGACACTGTGCTACCAAAAAGAATTTTTACCATATTAAATCCCCCTTGTGGGCTCTCTAATGTGGAATTTTTTATTAGCATGCAAA
The DNA here is from genome assembly GCA_007258455.2 of Sequoia sempervirens. Lineage (NCBI taxonomy): Eukaryota > Viridiplantae > Streptophyta > Pinopsida > Cupressales > Cupressaceae > Sequoia > Sequoia sempervirens. Next base: position 42,937 of record VDFB02037945.1, on the reverse strand, counting down.
AAAGTCAAACTCCATATATATCATGGGAAGTGAATAATGGAGAAAATGCTTTTTTCTGGAAATACTCATGGAATGGTTTTCCCCCCTTACAAAGTAATTAGGAGTTACATTCAATTGAGGTAATTTTGCTAGATATATGGGGTCCTAAAGTTGAAGATTATGTTCAAGGTTTAGAGGATCTAACAAGGAAATTTTTATAGAAAGACTTGTCAAATACTCCAATATTTGACATTCAAAAATAATTATTGAATAATATGTTAAAATAGAGACTTGTTTTTAAATCAGATTTGGAGGCTAGGTTAATTTGGGCACCTTAAAAAACTTAAGGATATATAGTCAAACAAGGCTACAAAGCTCTAATCAGTAATGGCATGCAGCTCAAGCACATAGATCACACTCTTTCTATTGGAACTCTATGGTGCTATCGAAGGTAGGTAGTTTTGCTTACTTGGCCTTAAGAAATATAATTTTAACAAGTGATAGGTTGTCCAAGTTGGGACTTGCAAAAAAGTTCAAATGTGTATTATGTAAAGAATTTTTTGAAGACATAGATCATTTGTTTCTACATTATTCTTATGCACAAGCCTGCTAGTCAATTGTAAAAGAGAAGTTTAGTTGGTTTTATCCATTGCATAAAACTATTTTAGATCTTTTCTCAAGCTAGCCTGTGCTACACAAAATTTCTTTATTTGTTTGCATTTGGTAGGTAGTCCTAGTTGTGGTCATATAGAATATATGGTGGATAAGAAACAAGTATATTTTTAGGGAAGAGGTTCCATCCATAGATTAAAAACTGTTAAAATTTGAGAAATCAATTTCATAGGTAGTAAACTCTTATGCTCAAAATCATAAATCTGTTTCTTCTATTTTTACATGGGATGAAAGAATATTAAAAAAATGGAGTTTACTTGTCTTACCATTCAAAGGAAATTTACATCAACCTTCAAAGAAATAGTTGTAGAGAAATTTAATAGTAGGGATACCTCCCTCCACAAACTTTTGTATATTAAACTTTGATGGTGCATCAAGAGGGAATCCTAGGGTTTCATGAGTAGGGATAGTTATTTGGGATTCAAGGCTTCATTGGTGGGTGATAAATCAATTCATATTCCTCATGGAACAAACAATGTTGCTAAAGCTCAAGAATTTTTGCATGGTATAAATCTAGCAACAAAGCTAAAAATCTCAAAAAATTAGATAGAGGGAGATTCTTTATTAATTGTGAATGTGTGCAAGGATATAAAAATGCAAAATTGGTAACTAAGATACATTCTTCATTAGGTTTGGTTTCTTTTGAATAATTTTGATGAAATTTAAATTTCACATATTTACAAAGACGTTAATCAGCTGGAAAATTGTATTTCTAATATGGTTGTGATCAACAATAGCTTGAGATTGAATATGATAACACATCCATCAACAGGTATCCAAGGTGGAAATGATTGTTTCTTTTGAGAGTCCACTTTTCTCTAAGTCTTAAGTTTTTTTAGGTGATGGGGGTAATAAGTCCTCATCAATATCAAATAAACATTGTTGACCCATTCTAAAATTGAAGAAATGCTGAGGGCAATTGCTTGCTGTTAAAATTTGAAGGAATGGTGGGGGAAACTATTGTATTGCTTGCATAAATTTTAAAGGAAAATACTCACAATCATTTGTGGGTAATGTGGTACCAATCAACAAGTGTATTTATGAATAGCTAACATTTTGGTTGTAGGGTATTCATTGCTTAAAGTCATCACACAACAAATTATTCAAATATTGCAAGCCAAATATTATGTGGAGTAATGGCTAGCTCCTCGTATCCCTTAAGTCTTGTGCCAATTTTGTGCAAATTTCAATCTTCTAGTTGAAGATTTGTTTATATTAGAAAATGTAGGAGGGGATTAGGCTCTACCAAGGCTCTAGAGATGTCCCCCACAATTCCACCAGCTACCATTAGGAAGCATTCTTAGTGATTGTGGAATGGCAATGAAAGGTGGACATGTCAGCTTTAGGAAATGGATTCACAAAGGTAGCACAATATGGGTGAACAAATTTAAAATACAGACTAAGGGTAGAAGGAAGGTCATGTTGGTGGAGGCATATGCCACATAATAAAAGTTCTAATATAGTGCCTCCTTGTAATTCCACCAACCTACATCTGAAAGTTCATTCACCTTCTACAAAATGGTGGGGGAAAATGTCACATGTTAAATGATTTTTTTTTTTGGAATATACTAACATATTTAAAAAATGTTGTAAGGATTTCACTAAGAACATGGTATAAATCATACTTAAAGGACAATTCATATCTAGGATTAGATTTCCAAATGTAAATTATTCAAAAATAGTCTAGATGGACATGACATTCATTACATACCAAATGCATTAATGCACGCCTACTTGCAATTTTGCCAACTTTCACCTGCAAGTCTTTCCACTCCCCGTGGAATGAAAGTGGAAAACGTCACACATAAAGTTGTAATAAATTTATGGTACTAACTTTTTTTCTTGCAAGATCATTAATTGTTCAAGCTCGAAGGCTCTATTATTTATGAGCTTAATGCATATTTCAAAGTATTTAAGACAAGAATAATTGTGCCAAATCATAACATGCTTTGGATGGCAAAGGTACACATCACATATCAAATAACATTTCTATTGATCCCAAGAGTGCTCCCCATAATTCCACTAGATTTCTCCTCCAACTCCTCCCAACTACTGCAAGATGGTGGTGGCTTACTTCTTTGGCACTTAAATGGCTACATGATCATTAATTGAGTAAGACTAGTGGCTCAAATATATAAACAAATGTGCTAAATCTTCACTTGCATGCTTCAATATGATAGCAATAATTAATAAAATATCAATCAACAACTTTTCATTGGTTTGCAAGTCAGATCGTGGGATTAACATGGAATTAATCAACACTTTCACTTAATAAATCTTTCATGTAGTTGTTTGTTAGTTCCATACGCATGAAGGTGGCATATCAGGGTGCTTCCTCTCAGTATCTAGGTTTCAAATTAGCTACTAGATTATGGGTTATCAACCAAAGAATCTCAGAGTACCATTTCGTGTGTAGAATTGGGAACAACCCTTCAATGGTTACCTATCAAATGCAAAACTGGGACAATTTTGTAATGTCTACTACCCAAGTGTGGTAGAATACATTCAAACCATTGTTGGTGAAGGTATATATTGACCCCAAGCTCCACGAATCATCTTTTCGTCCCAAGTATTGTTGGTCTTTGCATCTAATGTCCTTGATCTTGTGTAAACTTTTAAATATCTTGAGGTGATAGTGGATGAAGTGGTTCATGTCTAGTTTCTAGGAGCCAATGGTATGTTATGCAATGTTTAAAAGTATGATTTTGATAAGGGGAAGGGTTGGGTAAGGGGCCCATTTCCAAGATCTTATTTGAAGCAAAAGAGAGTTTTTGTGACTGTGTATGATGTAATTAAGCTAGCTTTGCAATTAAATTGTGAAAGAAACTTATACAGGGTATTGGATACACACTCTGAAGAAATTGCTATTCAATTGGTACAAGGAATAAAGGATAGGTATTTTTCCATTTCATTTCTCCATTCTCATCATAATCATCACAATGCAAATGCTCCTTGGCTATTGATCTCTGGTCATTCAAATGATGAGGATGACCCACTTCGAGAGGGGCATGATGAGAATTATGTGACAAATGGTGACAGGGTTTGAATATAATTTGAAAATCTATGTCAATTTAAGTGATGGAAGCTAAGAATCAACTGCATTGTAAATCACCAATCTTGTAACATCGGCGTAAAAAAGATTTTCATATGAGCTTAGGATTTCCTTTTGGCCTGCCGGACTTTGGTAGTCAATATTTATAATATAATCTATAGGCAAATGCCTTTTCAGAAAACTTAATTATATTTAAGCCTACTTTTATGATTTGGTTTATTAACCAAAGATTGCACTTTATTTAATAGACTAGGCTTCTAAAAGCTAAAATCATATAAATCAATTTCATTCATAATTTAGGCTAATTTTCTCAAATGAACAACTAATATTACTTATAGATTCAGACTATTTCTATCCATAATTATAATCAAACAAGAATCCATACAAAAGAGACATTGAAAAACGATATTTGGAGCTAACAATAAAGGTTCTTCCCATAAGGTTAGAAATACAAATAAATCCTATAGAGTAAGCCTTTCATAAGGCTTAAATGATTCTAAAGAACTCTTTATATCAAAATCAATTTTCTCATAACATGGACAAAGAGATGATAATTTAGATAATATATTACAATCAATCCTTGGAAAAAATCTAAGATGTTTAATATCAAAGGATAAGAGAGAATGGCCTGGGTTTATTAACAAGGTGCATTTATTTCTCTATAACATGCTAATTTTCTTTTGACTTAGTTTGCAAAACTAAGGACTAAATCACTTAATCCAATTATTAAAACTTCATTCTAAAAATATTAATACAACTTTTAATTCATCAATTAAAATTACTTGGTTATAGGACATTTGCACACATAATTATTCATCAATGTATTTTCACTTTCCCTTTAATCCTCCTATAGTGACTTACAATACTTAAACCAATTAGGACCCTATGCAAAACAAAATTGATTAGCACAACCCCAAAGTTCATAGTGTTGGAAATTGGCTTTGATACCAAATGTCATACCCCAAATTTTACACATCTAAACAATAACACAACCATCATTTTTTTTCCATGAAGCCTAAAAAGATCTATTTGTAATAAACAACTCATGCACACTTGAAGTCAAGCAACTCAACTTTTTCAAAAAGTCCTGCTGAAGGTGATTCTTTAATCATTATAAATGTTGCAAGGTCAAAGGGTCATCTAATTGGAAGTTGCAATATGTTTTGGAGCAAGTTTGGGGATTGCTCAATTCCCTGGAATCTTTTCAATTGAATCATATTTATAGAGAAGGGAACCATGTGGTTGATCATATTGCAAGTCTCGGTTGTGAGAAACTAGTTGGAGAAATATTCTATGGGATGGAGTCAAACTTGTGCACTAGACCACTTCAAAATTTAATCAATCTTGAGAAAAGCAAGTTTTCATAACCTAGTTTCCTCATTTACTAATGATGTTTAATGTTTGATGCAGGGGTCATGCAATTGAAATTTTAAATTTTAATGAATAATAAAAAATTTCTTTGTTTTATCTTATCGCCTAATCTTCAATGCCTAGGATTGCCAAACATGAAGGTACACGGATAACAAGACTTCTGTTGAGAGGATCATTTGTATATCTTGTGAAGGGTGATGGGGAATGTCTTTAAGCAAGTGGAGCTGATATATTAAGGTGAGGTCGATGAGCCGCTGCCACGCAAGTGAGCTGAAATCATTCCAGTGTCATTACATTTGGAGTGAGCTTTAGTAATAAGTGGATGGCGGCAGGTTGGTATGTTTCATGTCAGAGTTTGGTGTAACCATTACTCTTCATGCTTGGTGATAACTTCAATTAGCTCATATTTTTTGCATGTGGGATTTCTGAATAATTCATAATTTTGATGTTAAATCACACCCACTAGAGCTGATCATAATTTTGCTGATGTAAGGAAAATTATGAATTCATATGTGATTTTTCTACAATCTATAATCATGTATTGTTATGTGGCTTCCCATACGTGGTGAAAGTTCATTTGAAGTAATGCACCTACTCCATTATTACTTTGGTTTGGTTATAGCGATATGTTTATATAATTTATGCAATTGTTTGACTCTTTCTTCACCGCTATGTTTTCAGTACAAACTTCTGTCAAATTCTCTCAGATGCTTTTTAGAATCTCATAATATGTAATTTCTAGTTCTACATTTTCTTGTTCATTTGGGTCTCTCTTTATAATTAAGTGAAAAGCTTCAATAAGTTTTCCTGTGAGAGCTTTCTGTGGAAAAATTGTCACATTTTCTCTGCTAAATTCACAGTGATTGTGTCTTGTTTCTAAGTGTTTCATTGTGAGTTCTATTTTGAATTCGGTGTTGGGTCCTTTTAGAGACTTGGAGAGTCTTTTACTGGGTTGCTAAATTTGGTGTTGGGTTCTTTTAGAGACTTGTAGATTTTTTTGGGTGTGTTTTATACACAATGGAATACTCTCAAAAATTTAGGTCTTGCAAATCAAACCTCGGGAGCTCGGTCAAAGGATATTAGGGACCGGAATTATCCATATTTTCGTGAGTGTCGCCCTTAGTTGGTCATCAAGGTCACTAAGCAATTGAAGATATGTTTTAAGCCCAAGCGCCCATGATTCTTTTCCATTTCAAATGTTGTCAATCTTCTCATTCAACACTTTATATCTTTTGCACAAGGATCCTCCCAGAAATTGTTGTTGAAGTGGTGGTTCAAATCCAACTATGCTAAGGAGGACAACCCCTTCAATGTGTGTAGTCATATAACTTGGATAGAGGAAGAGGATTTGTGGGTGGTCTCTTTCCAAAGAAATTTCTCAAAACTAAGCAATGTTACAGGGCAACGTTCGAGGCATTTCCCAACAGTTTAAAAAGAGATGATCCATGGGCTTTGACCAGAGTGTTAAACATGTTTTCAGAGGAGATAGGGTATCAAATGGTGGAAAATATTAAATAAAAATACTATGCTCTCTCCTTTCTATTGAACCATCATATTAGACATGGGCGTCCTCTTTGGCTGAATTTCATTCATCAGAATCAACATGGACCTGAAGATCAACATGGAGCTGGCGAAGAATAGGGAAAGAAGGAAAATCTGCAAGAGGGTGTTAGTGAAAATGACTTTGATTTAAATGAGAATTGTCAAGGTTCAGAGCAAAATGCAACAGATATGGAAGAATGAAATTTTTTAAGTGTTCCTCAAATTTTTGCATGCTAAACATTATACAAAATCTATCTGGTTCTAACTGCAAGTATTCGGCTGTTATATAGATAGGGATTTTTTATCAGCTTGAATCATATATATATGAATGCGGCATAGGAAAGGTTATATTTGGAATTCTAAGGTGGTTGTGTCATATAAGACACAATTTTGATAAAGTTAGATATCAGTACTCTAAATCTGCATATTTAAAATTGTAAGGTGGATGTGTCTTATAGTTTAGACACAATTTTGAAGTATTTTACATCCTCATGATCAGTACTATAAATCTGATTTTACTTGTAATGTTTATAATGATATTAATATAAATAGTTAGTCCCTTGCTTTTAAAAACAAAAATCATGCAATTCTTTAGTCAAGGTGATTTCATTTCCAACATAATCACGTAATACCATATACGAGGGAAAGAGAATACACGCTTAGGTGTAATATAATTTTTATAGTGCATCTTAATAATGGTGTTGTTTCTTGGATACGAATGTCTTAAGAAAGCTACTAGAGATAGGATAATTTCTTTTATCTAATTTCCACAAAGAATAACCTATATGAAAGTTGAATGATTTAAGTATTCTACTAATTCAATTGAAATTTTATGTGTTTATATATAATTTAACTACAATTTTCATCACTAAATAAATTTATATCTAACTAGGGAATAGTAAAAGTAATTTGAACACTAATAGTTAGATATATCGACAAAGATTCTATGCTATTATTCAAATAGTTATTTTTCAAGATTCATTTACTTCCACTATATCACTACTAAATCTTATAAAAGAAATAAATTGATTGTTAGCCTTATTTGTTCTATTATTTTATTTAAAAAATAATTGTATAGATTGTTCCTTAAGTGTAGTTCTTTCATTGCCTCTAGAGTTGGATGAAACTACATTTTGTTGTTGCCAAGTTATTTTATATTAATTTAATTGCTAAACCCTTGATTTACTTCATCATAAAATCAAAATAATTGAAAACAAGCCCAATAGTCTTAATTCCAATTAAATAGTTCTTAATTATTTAAGTTACATTCCAAACTTAAAAATAAATTATGAATCCTAGTGATAAAGAACCATAGAATTTCATAAATGTAAACATCCTTAATTTTACCCACTTAAATCTAATTTATGAAGAAAGAGTAACTTTCCCTTAATATTTTTACCTTTACACCATACTTTTATTTATCCACCATACTTTTATTTTATCCCAACTTATTGATTATTGCCAATAGTCTAGAAGATAAATTAAACATAACAATTGAAATGATAATATAAACAAGGAACTAATTGAAAATTTTATTGTTAAACACAAAAATAAAGGAGATTAATGTCAATTTGATTTCTTGGAAATAAATGTTAAATTTAAGCATAAGGTTGAATAAAATTGATGTCACTATCTTATAATCTTTCTTACAACTAATCTAGAAATCTCAAATTATTATTTTATTTGAATTGGAAAATATATTATTAATTTATAAATAATCCTCCACATAAATTTTAAATTTAATATCAAAGAAAATAATTCAATAACATTTTTCAAGATTGGTTATTTCACGTTATAGCTAGATTCTCAAGTTTAAACTTTTCTTTGTAAATTAATTAATCTCTCTAGATTTTCCTGAATTGTTTAGACTAATTAATGCAAATTTTGAAATTGGATGTAAATACAACTTTCTTAAACTTGTTCAAACAAAATTTAATTTCTTAACCAATAACCACTTTTCCAACTACTTGGTTTTCCTTCAAATAGTGTCCTCCTTTGGTTGCATTTTATTTTCATTTGGTTTGTGCTAAAAACATTTCTTATACTTACAAACTTAAATGTTTGTATGCTTTCATAATTGGATATTTTTGTTTTTCCTTTTGTGGGTTGTAGGTTCATTTTGCCACTTGCTGGTTTAAACAAATGTTTTCACAATAGATTGTAGGTTGAAAGAACACAAGGGTCTCCCAATATTTATTATTAAATTGCATTACATATATATAATAGGTTAATTTTATTGTAGATCACACAAGTAATCACACACAAGAACTAGGAGATAATGGATTATGAACCTCTCGTACCAGTCCTATTTGCATCCCCATTCCTCCCAATAAAAATTCCCTTGCACATCTACACCCCATAAGACCAACCAAGGATCCCTCCTAGATATAGCAACTTACAACTTTAACATTATGCCACATAATGCGAGTAGTACAAAAATAATTAAGGAACCTTCAAAACTCAAGAAGGTAAGAGTAAGATTTCAAAATTATAATAAAAGTTGTTGAGATTGGTCCTTTTTTTTAGACAATGTGATCATATAGGGGGTTTTGATGGGACCCCTTTATTTTAAGTAGTCCTCCAAGATGGAGTTGTTCATTCCCTTTTTGATGCATGTGGTTTTACGACTGCAAGTTGGTGAGATATGTATTTTGAAGACACCTTCTCGGGATAACTATTTCAAGTTGAAGATGGAGATGCTCTTTGTGGCAATATCAATGACACAAGTCCAACACTAGGGCTTCTAGAAGGAGAGTCCACAATAGGGGAAGCTACATGCACTAAGGAGGTTACATGTTCCTCTCTTTTCCCTTGTGGATTTCAAACTCTAATCCTTGTAGTTTGTCTCATTATTGGTCATGGGGCTTGAGGTATATCATTAATTATATGCCTAACATCCTCCAAAACCAAAAATTCATCCCAAGAAAAGTTTAGGAGCTCATTTTTTAGGCTTCTTTTTACTAGAAACTAAATTAAACAATGGTGCTCGACAATGTCGAATACCTTCCCTTTCTAAGTTCAATTGCCATTTTTGATGACATATGGTAAAGAAAATTTATCACATTCACATTTCTACCATATTGAAGATGGCTTAGAAATTAAAAATGAATAGTATATAGAAGAGAATTTCTTCCTTCTCAAGTTAAATATTTTAGTAAATAAAAAATTGTGCATGCCTAATATTAAGGAACAAAATGGAAATTAATTCCTTGTGAAGATAATTCCAATTACTCTCTTTTCATAATGAATTCAATCTTGGAAATAAAAACATCAACATATTTTTGGTAGGCTTATCCTGCTACTGGTAATCTTGTTACCTTCACAATGGCTACCTCTAAAACATCTACATATAGTCCTCTTGTGATCACAACATTGTCTATTAGGGTCTTCACAAATTCTCTGGCTACTCATTCATTATACCTTGTGAACCTTTGAAAATAATCCAACCGACTTGCTTGCTAGAATATGGGAAAGAAATTCTAATCATTAAGAATGAGGTTGTGGTCAATCAACTCTTGAAAAATTTGATTGCCTCTCATTTTACTAAATTCAAAAATTCAAAAGAAAATTGGCTTGAGGTGTAAATTCTTGAAGCTAATACCATAAACACCTTTCCTTTGGTTGTTTGTTTCAATTCACTTCGATACTAGTACAAGTTTCAAAAATAACATAGATGTAGCTTATAATCAAATTTTTATGGAGACTAAGCTAGTGAGGTAGTTCAAAGTATATTGTACAATTGATGTATTAATAATTTCTAAATGGAAACATGCTTTGTATTTCCCATTCATAATTATTAGAAATTTCTCCCTTAAATGTAAAGTGGTTCTAAAAGGAGGAAAAGAGATATTGTGATTAACTAAAGCATTAGAAATAATAATGAAATTTATGATGCATACATTTAATCAGTTAATTAATAATGTGAGAACATACAAATCAGCAGTTATAAAGAGAATGATGTAATCAAGGGAGGCCCTGAAACACAACTCAATACCAAAATAAATCAACAACAACAATTTCACAAGTCACAATTCTCATAAATTCTTCACTTTCACCAAATCAACCTAACTCCTTGTAGCATTGCAAAGCCACTCAATCGGGTATAACTCCTCATTTAGATTCTTTCAAACCAAGTCATGAATATTTTTAGAGACCCATCAAGGCACCTTTCAACATATCCTAAACACACAACAGGTTGCTTTGTCACAACTCACTCAAATCAAGTAACTAACGCCAACTAGGCCTCAAATTAGGCCTCTTTTACAAAGAGACTTGTCTCTATACCTTACCAAATCCCATGAAACCTTGTGGGGATAAATTCACATGTTCTCAAACCAAGGAATCCACCATTAGTTCTTATAAATTCATCCACCAAGATGCCAAAACCCAAAACCCTCACTTTTAGCCAAAATCTGAGGTTTTATTGAAGGAAATATTGATTTCCAATCCTCACAACTTCGAAAACACCTCAATCAGGTCCCTAATTGACCTAAAAGAAACTCAATTTATCATAAAACAATGCTGCCCCAACCATTTACACAAATTTCCATATCAAAACCCTTCAAATTCTCATGGAAAAATCACTTTCCACCATTAGGGCATCATTCCCAATCCACTAATTTGCCTCCCCTACACTCACAAATCTTGAAAAAAACTAAAAAATACAATATAAATCCCATTCCACCTAGTTACAATAATCACAGAGGGTGGAATTAGTTTTAATTGATTTTAATAACTACAAACCCTTAAAACAGGGTAAATGGATCAGTCATAGGAAAACAAAAGATGCACAATGCTTCAAATACAAGTATAATTCCCTCAAACCAGGTGCAAATACAAGTTAACACATGCCTTCAAGAAATACCACAGGTTTCAAAGCAAAACACCCCTGTACGGGATCGTACAAGACTGTACAAGAAAGGAAAACACAGAAATTCTGGAAAAATCAGTGCTTCTTCAATTGTTTATAGTTCCAAATCATCAAAAATCAAACTTCATCAATGATTTTACATCACATATATAATTTTTCCCTCCAAAATACCTATTTTAACTTCCACAAACTTCCTTTTTTAAGTTTTATGACCCTTGGTCTTCTAAACTTGTCTTTTTACAACATTTTCAAAATTGCAATTTTGCATATTTTGCAACTTTTCAACATTTTGCACATTTTGGAGGCCAAACCACCTAGACACCTAAATATGACTCTATTATGACTAATTACATTATAAAATGGTCTTCAAGACCTTATTTTATGCATATTCACCAAATCCTAAAGCCCAGACAACAACTTCATGAATTGACAACTTTTATCCAATGGTGCTCCTGCACCAGAGAAGTACTTGTTAAAACAATTTTATAAGATTGGCGAGTGAATTTTAGCATGTTGAAAATATTGGATGACAAAATAAATATATTATGTATGTCTAAAAGTTGATGAAGAATTGAAAAAATATATGATATGTGATATGTGAATTTATGAGGCTACATGTGTTGTTTGCATGCTCGATGAATTGTAAGAGTGGCAACATGTTACATGATGATGTAGTAGATGGATGTTACGACATGTCGATGGTGACAATATCCATAATATATGGATATATAGATTTAGTATATCTTTTATCAAATGACTACATGTACAGTTGCATAGGTCCCTTGGCTAGCGGTTGCAACAAATCCCATGAGTATTGTGGCTAGTGGTTACATGTATAGTGGCTACAAATCCCATTTCTATTGAAATTATTATAGTAGTGGATGGTCCAATAGTTTGTATGACAATACTAAAGGAAATTCATTATGATGTGAGGCCCTTAAGGTAATAAATCATTCCTATGAGGCATTGGGACTTGAGCAATTAAACTCTTTCCCATATGTTGCATGTTCCTTGATTGGAGCTATTGAAGTGAATTGTTCTATAAAATTTACTCTATCCAATGGAATTTGGTATAATTTTAGGCAATAACCGTTGTGAAACATAGAAAAATGGGGTGATGATACTAAGTTTATTATCTAAACCTAAAATCACTCCCAAGTTTCTAATGGTTTCATTAGGATGCAAATTGACAAGGTACAAAGATTGACTTTCAACCTCAAAGGACTTGGATCTGATCCTTTTGAGTCCTAGAAATGAATTGGAAATGATTAACCTAATTGAAATATATGACCTAATATGAAAATACAATATTCTAGAAATACACAAACTAAAATTGTAGATTACAGGTGGATTTGGGAAGTGTCGAATGATGTGTACCTATCACCAAAAGCTAGATCTAGCATGTGCAGAGGGACTCAGTCGCCCATGGGTGAATGGGTCTTTGATGAGGAGTCTTGAAACTAATTTTGCAATCCTTTGATGCTAGATTTGAGCTCCTGATTCTTGGTTGCAAATTTTTTAGAATGTCATGAGAAATTTTGTAATTGAGTTTTTATAGCTTGACAACTTTTAGGCTTTGAATGCAATAATGGAGAATTTTCCTTCAATCTTTCCTCAATCCTCTTCAAACCTATAACCTGCACATTCAAAGAGAGAGAATATTGCTTGCCTCAATCAAAACCCATGTAAATGTTTCCACTTCCAAAATGGAAATGTTAATGATTGTAATAATAATTGAAAGGAAGGAATGACAAAATCACAAAGAGCTACAACTCACCGCCCTTCAATGGCTTCATTGAAGGACTAAAGTCATGCACTTCACCTCAAGGATTTGAATATTTCTTTGCTTGAATGGTTGAATGCTTTGGAGACCTACAAAAGTGTTAGCCTTCACAAAACAATGATAACATGAACACACATAAACTCACATAGAATTGGGCATGATGTTAGGATCTTGAATTTTTGCAATAAAAATTTGAAATGTTTCTCTTGACTTGTTCAATAGTGCTCTTGATCGTAAGTTTTCCGATATTTTTCTAGATGATTTGAAATGATAAAATAACTAGGTATTTATATGTAATTGTACTAATTTCCCAAAAAATAGATTCCAAAATCCAACACTTGATATTTGAATTTTGGATGTTAAAATGCTACTGGAACAACATATTTGAATTTGGGTCCTTGCTAAGAAGGGGGACCCGTTTGCCAATGTGAAAATGGGTCCTGGCCCAAATTTCTAGGACACACTTAGTCAGGAGAAAAATAATAATTGGTTGCATTTATTCAATGCTTGCAATCCTTTAGAAAATAGTAAAAATTAGGCCTTGGAATGTATAATTTGTAAAATTAGGAGCTTAATTAAGTCCAATAATTTAGGAGGAAAAAACATAATGTAAAATTGTTAAGGGTGACAATTTTCGACACTACATTTATCCCCCACTTTAGTAAGAGTATGAAATTACACTCAAAATCATAGTAAAGTAGAGAAATATGTGTTAAGAGGGGTTCAAATATACAAAATGTTGAAGATATAGGATGACTAAGGATCAAGGAGGTTACACAAGCCCCTAGGATCCACAAAGGAACACACACACATGTGTATTATATACAACAAGACAAAATACACAAACATACATGTCAAAAAACATGAAGCATACATGATCAAAACACATGGCATGATGGAACATAAAGATGATGAAGACATGAAAAAAAACACAATGTCAACACGATGTAAAAACAAAGAAGACACATGGAAACACATAAAAAATACACAACAAAACACAAGGTTAGTACTAAAAGGTTCGAGTCGGTAAGGAAAAGAGACCTCAATCTTCAATTGTCTCAAATACCAAATGTCATCCACCGAATGTGTTCTCAAAATAAAATTATGCTCTCACAAGGATGTAAAATCACTTATGAACACATGAATCCACTATCAAACAAGTTGTGTTTTGCTAGGTGGCCATGTTAAAAGGGATTCATGACTCACACAATAGTAATGTCCAATATTTTCTAGGTGAATCAGAAACTAGAAGACACAAGCTAGTGAAGTCCGATATGCACTAGGTGAGCTCCCAAGACAAGGTAAAATTTGAGACACACACTAGGTCTCCAAGGTGTGCCTATAACAAGGTGGAAAAATGAGAAACACACACTAGGTCTACAAGATGTTCCCATAACAACCATACCAAGAGTTATACTCTCGGATAACCTTGATAAGGTGCCACAAATGATCAATGTGCTATACCAATGCTACACTAAGTTCAACTCTCGTGAACAAAGTGAAGAAAAAAATTCCAAGGTTTAACATCATGGGAGATAAACAAAGACAAGGGTTAACAAAAGGGTATTGCTCAATACATGAAGGTCACACCTTAGGGAACACCGCACATGACATCACCATCAAGAGAGACTAGTCAAGGGATAGAAAATCACACCTTAGGGAACACTAATCATATAGTTACCACCAAGGAGAACATCATATGCCAAGAAATGTCACTCTTATGGGAAATTAAGCCTAACATCACCACAAAGGAGACACATCACATGGATTAATAAGGCCAAACTTTTGTTGACAAGGTCATACTTCCTAGGAGATATATGCTATCATCACTAAGAAGGGACCATTTCCTATACAAATAGTGAGCGGGGGTCTATATAACCCCCTTAAAATGTCAACATACTTTCTATGTTGGTATTTTAAGGAGAAAGAGGGGGAGGGGATCCTTCAAAAGAATGTGTGCCTCCCCAAAAAAAGTTATACTTTCCCCCAAGCATAGAGACAAGGAAAACCACACCAATGACCATCATGTTGTTGCCATGAAAAATATGGTTGCACTTAAAATAGTACCACCATGAATGGAAATGAGCCTAAAGACATAAAGCTACAAATGCCACATAGTGATGAGCAACATGATATCATTAAGATAATTATTGATTAGAGGAATTATGTGCATCAACACAACCCTTAAGATGTATTTTATTACTCAATGCATTAAATTCATTAGTAGAATGACCATGCACTCGATGATATGCATAAAATAATTTTTTGTTGTAGAATTTATTTTGTGTTCTTGGAGGAAGAGTAATCAAGTGAGCTTTGAGAAGACTCAACAAGATACTATATTGATCAATAGTAGGGGACACTTCTTTCTTTTGTGAAGAAAAGCTTTATTTCCTATCACAAGATGTTATACATATAGTAGATGATAAAACATTAGATGAAGATGGGTAGGAATGTTGGAAACCTAGGCCCTGCTTGGAAAAGTATGGTATATAATTTACTTGATCCCTATCATTTTATTTCATGTTTTCATTAAATCTATGTTTATAAATAATTTTGTAACCAAGGCCACAACATGCTTCCAATTCAGATGAAGAAATTTTATCTGCATGCTTCTGAGAAGGATTGGCTTCTTCCCAAGCATGCAAATCCTTTTTAAGTTTTTTAAAGTTATGCATCTTCCTCTCATGAGGGACAGGATTTGAAGAGCCCCCATCACCACCATGGGGTGATGTTGATGTAGAACCAAGTTGAGTAAATGAAACACAAGACTCTTTTGGTTTATATTGTGAGATTTTGTACTCTCCCTTGAAGGAGGGTGTAAAATATAATGAACCCAAATCATCCCCAACACATGTGTTTGAAGCTGAATCATTTGTAGTTGACTCTTTTTACTTTGAGGGTGAGATTTGAGAGTCCCCTATGAAGCAAGGTGTAAAATATAACAACCCTCGATCATCGTCTAAGGGTTTTGTTGTGGGTGAAAGACAATTAGGATTATGATCAACTTGTATAGGTTCTACCTTTGAAGTTATAATCAAGGTATTAAGAGACTTGGAAGTGTTATGATCATGTTGAACTTGTGCGTTATAACTTTGTTCATCTTCTTGAACCTTGTATATCTTGTTATTATATTCATACTTTATCTCATGGTGAAGAGTAGACAAGACTCCCTTTATGGCATGAATCCAAGGTCTACCTTGGAGAAGGTTGTATGAAAGAGGTCCTGACATGATATGGAAAAGAGTAGGAAAAACCACAAGTCCAACCTCAATGGGAAATGTGATCATTCCTAATGATTGATTATTAACATTGTCAAAGCAACACATATTAACATCATTGGTTTGTATAAGATTCTTGTCCACACCAATTTTATCTAGGAGGTCAATGCTACAAACATCAAGACCCACTCCATTGTCTATGAGAGTATGCCTAACTACAGTTTCATTAATGATCACCTTTATCATTAAGGCATCATGTTTATTTTGGATCTCAAGTGAGGGTAATTCATGTTGAGGGAATATAATAGTTGACTTTTTCACTTGAATACAATCAAGTGAGGCAGCTACATCATTCAGTTTAACAGAAGATTGGACATCAATCTTCTATAAAATATCTTGGAGCATCCTATTCTATGTAGATGATTCTATGTAGATGATATTTAAATCAAATCCAAAAGGGAGATGTTTATCGAAATATGATGAATTTTCTCAACAAGATCATACTCTTTACTACTACACTAAGGAATATTATATGTGTGAGAAACTATGTGATAACTTGGTTGCTGTGACACATGCCTAGTAGTGAGCTTTCTTGCAAAGTTTAAGATAGCACCTAGAGGTTTAGGAGGTCTTATAATAGGAGGTGGTTGAGGAGGTTCACTAACTAAAGAAGATCCAATTGTTACTTGCATGTTCATAACCTCAATTGAGTTATCTATGTGTTGATGAACTTCTAATGTCAACTTAGCATCTTCATCCATGCCATCCATCTTACTATCTTTTGAAAGAAATGTATCAATGATTTCATCCTCCTATGCCACAATATCTTTTGAAGTAGGAGAAGTATTAGGAGTGAGACAAACAATATTTTCATGACACTCTATGATTGGATCCTTTATCACCACTGTACCTTCCTCATAAGTGAGTGGGGTATCAAGGGAAGAGCAACTATGATTGTCACGAGTGTCCATAATTACATCCTCTTGCACCAAAGTGTTCTCACAAGTAGGGAAGATGTTGGGAGGTGAATGAAGATTAAGAAATTTGTGAATTATTTCACTTTCTTGTGTTAAGATACTCTTACAATTAGGAGGGATGTCAAGTGATGAAGTCCTCAAGGGCTTCATCTAACATATCAAATTCATCACAACTAAAGGGCTTGGTAGGTATATAATGCACTTGTGGAAAGAGATATAACATGATTAGATTGCTATGCTTTCCCCAAGATTAATCATTAAATTTTAATTTTAATCTAGGTTTACATGTGTTAAGGAGAATTATAATTGAAAACAACTAATAGAGTTGATGCAAACACAAAGCTGGAGACCAGGTTTCAAATATGTAACTAAAAATAGGTATAACTTTGTTCTAGAGATCTCAGGAAGGTTTATGGAGGATAGGGGTGCCCTAGGGCATCTAAGTCCTAGTAGGGATTTTTTTGAGATTTTAGTTTCAAAGGAACTAGCAACAAGAACTAACTTTGTGAGAGATTTCAAACCTAGATTTAGAATTAGTTCTATTACTATTTTGTGAGTTTTTTAGATTGTGCAATGTGTTGTAACAACCTAATGTTTTCAAAATTTTCAAAAATTAAATAAAATTTATCCTAATTATGTAATGTTTCAAAAAATACATGCAATGAACCTACAAATATGATAATCTTCAATATTGAAATGCAACAAATTTTCATAAATATGCAACCAATGAAGAAAAATGACAAGTTTCTTTAACATGCAATAATAGTTTTATAGAATTTAAAATCAAACAATATCAAATAGATAATACAAAGACACAGACCTATGCAAAATTTGTCTAACACACTTATAGTAGAACAGAGGTGCCCTTGGGCATTTGAGTCCTGGATAGGGGTTCAAAAAACTAAAAAATTGAATGTTGATTAGATTTCCTATAGGTTTTGTTTCTGTTGTTATATGGAGCCTAATCAGACTCGAAGGCTAAAATTTTCCCACTTTTATCGTTGTAGTTTCCCCCCAAATTATTTAATAGGAATTTGGGGGCAACAACCCCAAGACGGTATTGAGTTGCAAGGATTGTTGGTTGTAATCAGTTTGATTTCCTAGATAATAATATTGGACTCTTTGTTGGTGGATGTAGCCCAAGTTTGGGTGAATGACATTACAAATTGTCTCTCGTTGTTATTATTTCTATGTATTTTCCATTCCTCTATTTAATCTTTATCTGCATTTAATTGATATCTTCTGCATGCAATTCCTAACAGTTTCTGGGTGCAAACAAGTTTAATAGTGACTTTTTTTTCTAAATTTTGGTCTATTTATGATTGCAAAATTAAAAATGCAAGTGATGTAACAATGTCGAAAATGCTTGAACAATAAATGAAAATGTTGAATGCAAGCATTAGATTTGAGATGTAATAATTGACTGATTTTAAGATGCAAAATGATGATTTCAAACAAAACAATACAATTTTTTCACTTTTTGGCCTAAATGAAAGATGCAATGCAATGAAAAATTTAAAACTTTAATGATCCAATGAATGGAATTTTAATGTAGATCAGATCCAAATGACTAAAACTAACCCTATTGCAACCTATGGTGTAATATAGAATGCTATTTTTTTGAAATTTTTATGACTTTTTATGATGCAAAGATGAAACCCTAAATGAAAGATGCAAAATAGTGCAATGCAAAACTTATATCTAGGATGATTTGCTTCATATTTTAGAAGGTATATAGTGTTAACATGTCAGGTTCACCAAAATGAAACACAAAAAAATGGGGAGATGATACTAATTTTATTATCTAAACCTAAGATCACTCCAAAGTTTCCAAGGTTTTCATTAGGATGCACATCAACAAGGTACAAATATTGAATTTCAACCTCAAAGGTGAGCCAATTAGACCTGGATTTGATCCTTTTGAGTCCTAGAAATGAATTAAAAATTATTTGGAATGATTAATCAAATTGAACTATATGAACTAATATGAAAAATGTAATATTCTAGAAATACACAAACTAAAACTGTAGATTACATGTGGACCTAGGAAGTGTCAGATGATGTGTACTGCCACCAAAAGCTAGATTTGACATGTGGAAAGGGATTCCGTCACCCATGGGTGAATGGGTCATTGATGAGGGGTCTTGAAATTTATTTTACAATCCTTTGTTGTTGGATTTGAGCTCTTGATTCTCAGTTGCATAATTGTTGGAATGTTGTTAGTAAATTATGTAATTGAGTTTCTATAGCTTCAAACCTTGTGTAAGTGTTTCCACTTGCACAATGGCAATGTCAATGATAGTAATGATAATTGAAAGGAAGAAATGATGAAATCACAAAGTGTTCTTGTTATGCACCAAATTTGCACCCTACTGAGATTTTCAAGCTCAGCAACCTGGCATAACATGGGACTCAAATTCTACATGTGGGATATGCAATATTGAAAATGAGACCTCCGGATTCTAGGCCGGTTCCTGTTGAATAAAAATCTATTTTTTTGCTCTTCAAACCTAAAGATTTTAGGGGGAAAAGGGGAAGAAAAGGGATAAAAATAACTTGCAGATTTAAACTAATTAATGGGTGATACACCAAAATCACTTTCCTTAGCACAGAATGAACCTACAACCATTTATATGATGATACAATAACTGGTAAAACCCTCAACACATAAATATTTCAAAGGAAGATCTGAAATCAGAATGATATTTAAAGGATGTTAATCACAGTAAATATATCTAAAAATTGATACAACCCTTAACCTGTGAAGAGAATTCCTAGTCACAAAGATGCCAAAATGAGACAAACTTAAAAGGTTTCAGATAAGAAACACAGAAAAGAAAGATCAATCACCAATCTGCATACAAATATGACACCAGAAATAGATCAAAGATGTTGTATAAAGGCTCTCAAAGGCCCTGGAAATACATACTCCAAAGTCTGATACAAAGCTTGGAACAAAATAGCACCATGTCCTCCAAAAAGTACAAAGTCTCTTCCACTCCAGAATTTTGCATCCTTAAAAAAGAAATGAGGAAGAGAATAAATAAGCTCAAACTCTTCACCCTAACCCTAGAAAAAGGGCCCCACCTTGGATAAGGGGTCGGATTTGGTAAAAATGCCCTAAAAGAAGGCTCTCAAACTTTCCAACAACTTACCCAAAATAGGAAAAAGTCTCCCAGACCCGGATAGGAACAAAAATCCTCATAAAGAGGACTCAAAAGACTCCAAAAAAGGTGTCACATCAGTCAAAAACTCCTCCCCTGAATCCAGCAACCCAAAACCTCCACTTGACATAAACAGATTGTCATATCTCCAAGATTTAATGCTCCACTTAAAGGCTCCTCTTGTCATATCTCAAATATCTTCAACTTGCATTAATAACATTTATTTTTCAAAAGTGATTTATAATTTATCACTTTTAAAAATAAAGTTTTACAATTTTTTAAAGTGCAAGTTGGAATACCACCTAACAAGGTCAAATTTAATTCTGCATTTAAATAATATCATTTATTAAAAATGATTAACAAATCATTTTAATAAAGGTTTACAATTGGTTTTAATAATGCAAAATTAAAAAAAGATTTCCTAAGCACTAACTTTGCATTTTGATAAAATCATTTATTAAAAATGATTCATTAACCATTTTTAACAAAGATTTTCATTTTGATAAAAATGCAAAATTAAAAGATTTTCTCTAAGCATTATATTTTTGATTTAAAAGCCTTAGAGAAATTTTGCTGAAGGAATGAAAGAAGCTAAAAGCAAAGGCAAAAAAAAGGCGAACTTCATTAGGGTTCGAACCCTAAAATGAAACAAAGGCATTTCATTTTGTATTTTCACAAGACTCCTCTTTGTTGGGCGCCGCCATGCCTCAAACCCTAGCCACGAATTGCTTTGTTCTGGTATTTTCCACCATGAAGAACTTCGAATCTGTTGTTTTATTGGCAAAATCAAGAGCAAAAGACATTTTTATAAAAATGTGGGAGCATATAGGCGCGATTTTTCTGTTTTTATGTGATCTTCTTTCATTGCTGTGTGATCTTCTTGCAAATCTGGGATGAAATCTGCACTTTTTTTAGGCCGCCATTAGCATTATGGGCCACGAACTTGCTTTGTTTCTTCTTCAAATTCGAAACAATGAAGATTTTGAGAGGTATTTTAGATAAAAGTCTGGTTTCTTGCTTTCTTTCTGCGAATTTTTGGAAGTTCTCTCTTTATTTCTTACGCTACCATGAACACTCTTTGAAGTATTTTCCAGAAATAAAGAACAAACTTGCTTTTAAAAAATGAATCGGTCTTTCTTCTCTTTGAATATGCAAAAACTTATTTTCAAGCCACGCCATGATGATTTTCTGCAGATCTCAGCAAAAAATGTTTAATTTAAAACACACAGGAGATGAAACACTCTGATTTTTTGTTTGCTACAGCCACTTTTTACTTTAAATCTGAAGCTGGGCATTTTTAATCCCATAGATTGAGATTTCTGTTCGATCTCTAGCATGAATTTTCACTTTCAAGCTGTGCCATGAGCATGAAATTCTGATTTCTGCAAAAACATAGCATTTTTGACCCACAATAGATAAAATACTTTGATTTTCTGTGTATTACAGCCATGCCATGAGAACTTCTTTTGATTTCTGCAAAAACAGTTCAACTTGAGCTCGACTTTCGATGGAAAGAGCTTTGATTTTTCTGAAAATACAGCCACGGTATGATGTTCTTTTCTTTCAAATTTTCAAGAGATGTAGCGTTTATTGAACTCATAACGAAACATACTTCATTTCATTTTTTTTTTTTTAATTAAGTATAAGGAAATACATTGCGTTTTTTATCAAATCTGGGCATTTTAAATCTTATAGAAATCTGATTTCTGTTCTAAAAAGTAAGCTTTTCTTAGATTTTGAAGACTACTCCAGTTGATTGTTAATCTTCCTCATTGTATTTAAACTCCATAGGCTATATTTTCTGTTTTAAGTGGCTCAGAAATGTGAAGCTTCAATGTATTCTTTGGAGAAGATGAAAACTTTGAATTTGATGAAACTATAAAACAAAAGTACATTTTCCTTTTCCTGCAAAGAAGTGAAAATTCGTTACCTTGCCTTCTGTACTAAATGTCCTTCATGTTCTCTTTAATTTTCACTGCTGTAGCTCTTTTGTGTTTTCCTGTGCTGATGGATTCAAAACTGAAATATTTATCCATGACAACAAAATCCGTTCTGTGCACTTGGTCACTTTCATGAATATGCATACCTTCAGCTTATCGTGCTATCACTTTTACTATTCTTGACGAAAGAAGCTTTCAAATGACCATCATTGCTGTCCTCCATACTGCTGTGCATAAACTTGATCAAGAGACTGATCATTCTTAGTTCTGTGTATGAACACAATGGTGTCTTTAAGCTGAAAATAAGTACTTGATATGCATGATCATAAGTAGAAAATGACAGAAATTTCTGTATTGTTGATTCACTTGACCAAACTATAGCATGTTTATAACTGTTTTAGATATATTAACATTGTTGTTCCAGTATAACTACTTGGAAATATTTTTCACTGTTTCATTGTCTCCTTTTTTACTTCGATTTGATGCTATTTCTATAGCTATTGGCTGTTTGACATTCTGTTCTTTGTAATTCATTTGCAAAAAACTTCTATCACCATCTCTCATATTATGGATGTTGTTGTTGAATTGAACACTGCTGCTATGAGTTGCTTTTATGACAACTTTCTTATTTAAAACTGTAGTTGATATCAATGACTGTCAAGTATGATGTGAATGAGAGGTATTTACCTGATATGCCGAGCTCTACCCTTGTGGGAGCCCGTTTTACTCCACATATCTGATAAATGAACATGATGAACCTGTTCCTGCACACTGAAACAAACATGTCAGCAAAATAAAGAAGCTGAAAGCTTCCATTGAATTACATTCCTTCATTTTCTGATTTTTTGCAGTTATCTGATGGATGCTTGATCGACTGCATGTTATATTTCTGTTGGTAGCGTAGATGTATGATAGGATTGATCCGTTATTGCTTAGAGATTATCTCTAACGTCATCTTTCATATTCCTTGCAGACGCTTTTGGAGCTGGAATGGAGCTACAACTGAAATTGGAGCTAGAGCTGACGTCTTCAACTGTCAACGATTCGTCATTCCAGGCAATGACGAATCACCTCCTACCCTATGTTTCCGTTATTTTCAGTTGTATAGCATACAGTTATTTATGCATTCTTCCTTTGATCGTAAGAATCAGAAAAGTTACTTCCACGGCTTGTGTGGAATTCAACATTTTTACAGAATGAATAAAAGCATTATTATGCAAATCTTTTCAATTTTCTGTTTCAGACGTTTGCACAATAAACTATGATTCACATGCAAAATGGTCTCAATGATGATTACTGAACATTCAATCAGCAAAACATGAAAATTTTGTACCTTAAAACGATGAACTTCATCCAGTTTTACTTGTTTTAACTCGGAGTGAAAAAATTAATAGGTAACGAAAGGCTTTTCAGCAATTAAAACCAATAAATCTGACTTGACCTGAGCTGTAAGTAAAAGTTGTATCAGTTACAACTCACCACCCTTTAAAGGCTTCCTTGAAGGATTGAAGTCATGCACATCACCTCAAGGATTTGAATGTTTCTTTACTTGAATGCTTGAATTCTTTGGAGACCTACAAAAGTATTAGCCTTCATAAAACAATGACAACATGAACATACATAAACTCACATAGAATTGGACATAATGTTAGGATCTTAAATTACTGCATTAAAACTTTGAAATTATCCACTTGAATTTCTCAACAGTACTCTTGAACATAAGTTTTCCAATAGTTTTCTAGATGATTTGAAATGATAAAATAACTAGGTATTTATATGCAATTGTACTAATTTCTCAAAAAATAGATTCCAAAAGATAACATTTGATATTTGAATTTTGGATGTTAAAATTTCATGAACAACATATTTGAATTTGGTTCCTAGCTAAGAAGGGGAATCCATTCACCCATGGACAAATGGGTCCTGGCCCAAATTTCTAGGACATGCTTAGTCAGGAGAAAAATAAAAATTGGTTGCATTTATTCAATGCTTGCAATCCTTTGGAAAATGATAAAAAAAGGCTTTGGAATGCATAATTTGGAAAATTAGGAGCTTAATTAAGTCCAATAATTTAGGGGGACAAAACATAATGTGAAATTGTTAAGGCTAACAATTTTTGATATTACACATTGACCAACAGAGAAAACCTAACTGGGTCAATGGTTGATTAAAAAGTACACAGTTTGGATAGAATTTGTAAATATCATAGGGTCCTAGCCATCTTGTTTGCAATTTACCTTTATGATCCTTATACCTTGAGCCATATAGGAGAAACCAATCACCTTTCTAAAATATTTTTGTCTTGGTGAAACCACTTAATTAATTGCTTATGAACTATTTTAGTATGATGGACGACCTCTCTTCTTATCTCATCAAGAGAATTCAATTGCATTATTCTTTCTTTCTATTCTTTTGATAAGTCCATACCCAAGTAGAGTGTTGTTTAAACTCAATTGGATGGAAAAATTTCTTGTGAACATGATCATGAATTAAGCTAAACATGATTGAATTACCAAATTAAACCAAGTATTTAAGCTAATTAAGCCATGCTCCCAATGAAATTATTGAAATATCAAGCTAGGAAGCCATTAAAACTTCAAATATCAATGAAATTCTTGCAAAGGAAACCTAATTAATACATAAAACCTCATCCAATTGGGGAATTGGTGTTGAATTGATGTGGAATGTCAACCCTTTCTCAATCTCATAGTTGAAACAAGCTCTTGATGGATGCTCCAATGGAGAATTGATGAAAATTGATGCTAAATTGGCTAAAAAATGGATGCAAATGAATGAATTACTCAAGAAATGGAGTCTATTTATGGGAAAATTGAGTGAATCAATGGCCAAGATCACTTTGATTAATCAATGGATGCAAATTGATAAGAAGAATTGGCATGGATCAAGGATTGAATCCATGGATTAAATTGAATAATCACATGGATTGATGTAATTAATCAAGGGATGAAATTGATTTGAAGAAACACAAATCCTAAACTTTAGGAGGAATGTGCAAGATATTTCCATTTAAGAGGGAAATTGTTTGAATTTGAAATGGAGGAATATTCCCTGGGAATATTACTTTGCAAGTGGGAGAAGTTGGAGGGATGAAAGAAATTAGTCAATTAAATAATTAAAATATTATTTAATTATGCAAAGTGGTGGAATTAAAAGATTTAATTAAACAATGATCTCATTTAATTAAAAAAGGGAATTAATGACATTTAATTAAATAATTCAGATTATTTAATCAAATGAGAACACCTAAGAAATTTAATTGAATAATTCACATTATTTATTTAAATAGGATGAAAATTAATATGAAAGGGGTGAATTAACCTAATAATGTTGATTATTCGATTAATAGAAAAAAATGTCAAATTTAATAAAACAATTAAGATTATTTAATTAAATATACGAAAAGGGGTGAATCAAGATGAAAATGGTGTTAGTAATCAAGTTCAGATGCTTGATATCAATCTAGAAAATTTTAAGTGTCTATATTTTGCCTCTCTTTGAAGCAAGGTATCTATTGCATTGGTTCAATGACTTGACACTTTTTAGATCAACACTGCCACTCAGATCAAAAATTAAAAAAATCATGATTTTTTCGATGCCCCATTGTGCCCCAATGAAAATGCCCCACTATGCCCTAGAGGAAGGAATATGCTGGTATTCTACCCCCTCAAGAGATCAAGCCAAAATTTTGATTTTTTAGGTTGAGATCACAACAAAAACATAAGGTAGGTTCAACTACGAAAACAGGCACAAAAATAGGCTCAAGACACTAAAAATGCTTCATAGCTCAGAAATGGATTAAAAAGATTCAAAATCCACATTTCTCCCATCTAATTAGGTCAAAAACCCTAATTTTGAGGCTTAAAATAAGAGTTTGGGGGTCATTTTTCATTCATTTGCACCTTTTGCTTTGGAGATTTGGAGAGATTTTGCTCTAACCTACAAACATGATGATTGACCATGAGCTCCCCCAACACCTCACAAACAAAGTCCACAAGTTTTAGAGGCCTCCTAGTGTAGGACCCTCGGTACACACTTCAAAACTTTTCTCGTTCAAACTTTTTTATGCATTTAATTTTGAGTTTAATTAAGTTAAAAAAGTGTGTCACTATATAGCAATGCCTTTGTCATGGTTGGTGATACAGTTGTGTTGCTATGACACACTTGAAAAAGTGTGACAAGATAATCAATTTAGGTTCAGAAGTGCAATTATAGGTTAATCATGCACTTGTAAAAGGGTGGCCCAGTAGGCTATTTTGCTCCAACAACGCATTTGTGCAAATCACCATATTTGTGAAATGCCCACGCAATAGGTGATTTGGTCTTAGCAGCCAACTTGAATGTCATGATGCATTTGAATATAGAGACACACCTCTCAAAAGATGATGCACTCACAAATTAACACACCAAAACACTTGTAAGATAGGGGCACACTTGTAGATTTAGGTTTTTAAACTTAAAATTTTGTCATTTTTTAGTAATTTTGATGTTGTACACTTTGTTCATGTAGGAGACCATGCACCTGCTCCAATCTCAGGAGCATAGACCCAAAATTTTATCCCAAGTTTGATATTTTGGTAACAATGAGAACTTCTTTCTCAGAGCCATCAGATTAGGGTTTATTTCTCATATGCTGAAGATCTGGACACACTTAGCTATGATGACAGTGTTAGTAGAGCATTGGCATGGCAAGACTTCCTCATTCCACCTTCCAAAAAGGGAGGTGACGATCATGTTGGAGGATGTATGGTCTATTTTACAAGTTTCGATACATGGAGAGGATTATTTATGATATTGATGCTAGACTAGATGCAATTTGTGATGTTCTTGGTGTAGATACCCTCTGGATAGATAATCACTAGATTGACCTACAACAATACAAAGGACATGTCCCTAACTTGACATTGGTTATAGGAGGGTTGATATGTGGAGTGCTTGTTCTAGACAGATGGAGTAGAGGTTTCAACTTTGGTTGGGGAGTTGTCTAAGAGAGGATGGTGCACGATATGAATCTTACACCTATGGCCCTATGATCCTTTCTTCTTTATATCATGATATGCACCAGGTTGTATACATGCGAGGACAAAGTTTATCAGTAGAAGTTACCCTACTACACATCTAGGCTTGGAAGCACATTGTTGTGCTTAGACCGATTATTACCTTAGTTGAAATTGATGAGGAGCAACCAATGGTGTATAGATATGGAGCCATCACCACTCTCCACGACATAGGCACTGCAAGCATAGCATATTGGTGATGGATCATTGATGAAATGACTATATTTAGATAGATACCTTGGATCTAGGCCCATCCATGGTACAATGATCAAGATCAAATATTTTATGCATGAAAAACTAGGTGGATGATTGGCCGTTAGCATCATATCATTGAGAGGTACCTACCTAATTGGGTTGGGAGATAGTTCGGGGAGACACAGGATGTCGTCCCTTTGGGATATAGAGTTGTTTTTGCATGGACAACTAGAGAGACACACTGGGGTCAGTAGATTGCTCTACAAGTGGCTATTGATGACTTCAAATAGCTTGCCCTGCTACCATGGGCTTACACAAGGGGTCAATATGATGAAGGTACTATACCTGCTTATGATGCATGGTTCACACATCATAATTCCCTGATATGACTTGCAAATCTAATT
The DNA here is from genome assembly GCA_007258455.2 of Sequoia sempervirens. NCBI lineage: Eukaryota > Viridiplantae > Streptophyta > Pinopsida > Cupressales > Cupressaceae > Sequoia > Sequoia sempervirens. The sequence continues at coordinate 14,692 of VDFB02037945.1, read as the reverse complement.
GGTGGATAGGGCAGAGCTAGAGGTAGATGATGAGGTCAGGATAGAGTGCCACAAAAACCTTTGCAACAACCTCTGCATGACAAACATGATGGAAACATTCCAAGAGATGGGCACTAGGATGGAAAAAAACCTGGTGCATGTAGGAAAAGTGTCATAACAACCCCCACTTGTATAATGCTTACAATAGGTACCACCACCACCACCATGACAATAACAACAACAATAGCCATAGGGTCTAGACCCCAGAGATGCTCAAATTTAGGCTTTGACAATAGAGAGTTATTAGGCAATGTAAGACCGATACAGGTATCGCCAGGTGCATGATTATGAGTGACAACATGTCCAATAGTTGACCATTCAGTTAGCACAAGAGACTAGTCGTATGAAGCAGTTAGAGGTTGCCACTTCTCAGACATAGGGACAGGTGGTATTAGCCACCCTCTATGGACAAGCCATGGCCGAGGCCACATATTACCAAACAATTTATTGCATAGATGTTCCTCAACACCAACAACATCCAAACTTTTCACATAGGAGTGGGGTTATGCTAAGCGAATCAGTAAAACCTTCGATTCAGTAGCCCTTAGGAGGACATCAACATCAATCCCAACATAATGATAGACATATTCAAGGATAGCTTTGTATATAGACACATTTTTGATATATAGCCTTGATTTTTTATGTATATCCATTCATTAGTTGATTTTGATCACCTCATGTATATTCATTTTTTACGATATCACACATTGATTCAGATTTGTATCACGACAGTCCAATTTTGATGATATATATAAGATTACTGTTGATGTGATTATGATGTGATGTTTTCCTTTATATTTATTCTTATCTATGGATAAATGCATATGTTTATGTTATGGATGTAGTTACTTCATTTATGATGCATATGATGTAATGTGTATTTTTATGATGTCTTATGATGTGATATGTATGATTTATGATGTGATGTTATATGGTTGTATGCAATACAATGGATGATTCACTTTTTCATGCATATTTTATGTTCCCATATGTAGTGATGCTATAGGATGTATGCATGCTATGAGATTCCTTTCTTTTTGTCTATTTTCTATGTGATATGTTGTACTTATGCTATGATTATGCAGGATGCATGTATGATGACGGTTTTTGGATGTAGGATGGATACATTTATTATTTTTGGTTGATTTTCATGACACCATGTTAGCATGGAAAGGAGATAGAAGAGTAAGATGGATGGATTAACCATTACTTTTGAGATTGATTCAGAAGTCCAACAAGCCTATGATTATTCGATACTTTATTAGATTTGGTGATGAGAGTGATGATTTTCTTGTTTCTGGGATTGGGATAGATTTCATCATATCATTCCTTATTTTTGATATAACATGTAGACACGATGCATCAAGGTATTGAAAACTAGGATGGAGTTGTATCTAATACAATGGAATTTGAATTTGTAAATAGATAGGATCATCCTTGCTCATACCTGACAAATGAAAACCTTGTTTGACCATGTGAAAGAATAAGCCAATGAAGTAATGAGACTAACACACAAAAGGTATGAAGAACCTGGTATGTCCTAGCCATTTTTCTACTTGACACTACAATGCACACACAAGATATGTATTCACCAAGGTTGTATTACAAGAACATCCAACAAGCACAATAAATGAAAGATAATGATCAATACACCATTCCCTTCTCTCTAAATCATTTTGATAGACATCATCGAGAGGTAATTGGAATGGATCAATAAGATAAATCATAGGAAAATATCACAATGAACAAACACTCAATGTTATTCATATCTCTTGACAAAGATAACCTAACTAATATGATTCCTTGATGATGATGTCCATCATAGGAAAGATGTATCCTAGGACATGTTATCAGATGCTTTAGCTAAAACTAAATATTTGATAGTCCTTGATATAAATATTAACTAACTTACTTATTCATGATCAAGACTCTATATTTTTTACGTTTAAGGGTTACACTTAACAAATTGCCACACTTTTTCCCACTTGTGCTATCAAAGGTTGAAAATGATGATTAATTTATTATGGATGAAATTTTATTATGAGTGAAATCAAGATGGGATGGGTGATTTTGGATTTTTTGGAATATTTCAATGTTTTTGATATTTTTCAATTTTTTGAGGTTGTTTAAGATTTTTGAATGTTTTGAGATGTTTTAGGTTTTCAAGTTTTTCCAAATGTTTTTGTGTTTTCCAAGATTAGACCAAGACCTACGGGGCGACTCACCTAGTGCCTTAGGGGCTCATTAGTGACGACCTTTGCTATGTTATACATGCAAAGACGACGTAGTTCGACTGACTTTGACCAGTAATTGTTTATTGATGACATATGAACATTGATGGATTGTTAGTTTATTATGATAGACTCCTAAAGACTAACCTAACGCCTTGAGGCTCATCAATGATGGCCTTTCCTGCATTCAAGCTCAGAGACAATGTAGTTTGACAAGTGCGTTTTATTTTTGACCTTTTAGACTTGTTTAGGGATTTTGATATGATTTGAATGTTTTTGGATTTTTAAAGATGTTATGGATGTTTTTGGATTTTGAACTTTACAAGATTTGGATGTTTTTGGATTTTTCAAATTTACAAGATTTCAAATGTTTTGGTATTTTGAAGATGTTGCGAATGATTTTGGATTTTTGAGATTTTGTAAATGTTTTTGGATTTTGAGATTTTGTGAATGTTTTTGAATTTTGAGATTTAGGAATAACCTTAAGAGTATATACAAGAACTTGATCTGATGCAAGTATAGACAAATGTCCCCTGTATAATGTGTTAGACTACCTCGATATAGGCAAGACAAACTAACCTTAGGAATATGCCAGTTAGTACTAAAAGGGAACATGATACTTAATATCTAGCTACAATGTGGACACAAATGGGTGAAGGAATAAATAGGGAAAATAGGATGAAGGATGGATGTGATGGAGAGATGCAAGATAAGCCAAAGAGTTAATGGTGGATGGATGATGCTTATTTATGTAAGGTGCTTGTTTTCCAGGTTTTCACCAAGGTACTTGCCCAAAGCGCCACTAAAGTGGTTTTCTCTAGAGGATGTTTTTTTTGTTTACTATTTTCAATCCTTTTTTCTATTTTTTTGTATTTTGTTATCTTTCTGATTTTTTGGATTTATACCCTTTAAGACCTAGGCATAAAACTTCTTAAGATATGTTATATTGATAGGCTCTTGCAAGGGTTCTCCTTTAGGTGTTGACAATTGGTAGGCTCCAAAACCATAACTAGTTGTGACAACAAACAACCCTAACCAATTAGGTTCAAACTTCCCTTTGCTATCTAGATCTGGAACATTCTTCTAGTTCTCCTTGATTACGAGGTCTCCTACTTGAAAGGTCTAACTTTTGATTTTCTTGTTATAGCTCCTTTTTAGTTGGTTTTGATAAGCCTGTAAATGATTCAAAGCCTCAAGAAAATAATCATCTAGTAGCTCTAGCTCATTAAACCAAGACAATCTATATTCCTCATCTGTAATAAGGTGTTACAAGGCTACTCTTAGCGATGGGATCTCGAACTTGACAAATAGGATAACTTCAGTTTCATAAACTAGGGAAAAGGTTGTTGAACCTCTAGGTATGCATATACTAGTTCTATATGCCTGCAAGGTAGAGTTCAATTGGAGATTCTAGTCACAAACAACTTTACTGACCATCTTTTTGGGAATCTTTAGGATGGTTTTGTTTGAAGCCTCAGCTTGACCATTACCCTAGGGATAGTATGGGGTAGAAAACCAGTGTTGGATATTGAACTTTTAAAATAAATCATGGAAATTTTTGAAAGGCGCTCCATTGTCTGAGATAAGGGTCTATGGTGTAAGGAAGTTAAGGTAGCAGAACAACTTCCTAGACTAATCTTGAGAGGAGAAAAATGCAAAAACTTTATAGATCTTTAACAGCTACAAAAACTTAAAAAAAAAAAACAAAAATATCATGCATACCACAACACAATGATTTATGTGGGGAAAACCCTTTCAAGAGAAAAACCCCACACTCCAAAAGTCACCCAATATATAAATTTTCAAAAATAAAATGATTAAAATATACTTGTAGTGCAAGCTTCTCATAGGAATATCACCACAAGAGATCAAGAGACAACACAACCACTATCACACTCTTAGAATACACCCTCGTCTACATAGAACCTAGCCGCTTATAACAAGCTTTTTTTAGAACCTTCTAGAATTAGGGTTTTACAAGTTCATTTTTCATTTGATGTGTTAATGGAAAAATATTGACATGTCAGCAGAAAAAAACCTTGATGTGTCAGTGAGAAAAAACCTTGACGTGTCAGTGGGGAAAAAACCTTGATGTGTCAGCGGGAAAAAACCTTGACGTGTCAGCGGGAAAAAACCTTGACGTGTCAGCAGGAAAAAACCATGACTTGTATAATATTTGCATGATCAGTTGCCACATACCAACATACATCCTATTAACAATAAACCGTATATAATTACAAGGTTGAGACACATTTTCCCAATAAATCTCCCACATGTCGAACACCTTACAAGAGCAATGTGAGGGTGTAACCACCGTCTCTTTAATTACTAGGGGCGAAAAGGCCCATAGTATTTGAACACCATCTAAAATTCTTTGTGCTCACATGCTTAGTTAAAGAATCAACAAAATTCATCAAAGTAGCTACCTTAACCAACTTCACCCTACCATCTTCAACCATATCTCTAACAAAATGATACTATACATGAATGTGCTTGGTCATGGCATGAAATGTCAAGTTCTTGGCTAAACATATCACACTCTGACTGTCACAATAAATTGTCATTTCACCTTGTTTTATTCCAATATCTAAACATAGTATTTTAATCCAAATGACTTCTTTACAAGCATAGTAGCTTCCATATACTCCACTTCAGTAGTGCACAAAGCAACCACAACATGTCGCTTACTCATTCAACTAATTGCACCACCAAATAAAGTAAAAAACATAAGCACTGGTGGATTTTTTGCTATCAACATCACCTGCCCAGTTTGAATCCACATAACCATGAATATCAAGGGAAATCTCATCTTTAGTCATATTACTATGATAACATAAGGAATAATCTGAGGTACCCCAAAAATATGTGAAGACTCTTTTAACTGCATCCCAATGAACTCTACCAGGATTAGACATATATTTGGAAATAACTCCCATTGCTTGAGCAATGTTTGGTTTAGTACAAACTATAGCATACATCAAAATTCCAACTGCACTTTGGTAAGGAACTCTACTCATGTCTTCCATCTTTGATGGAGATGTTGGAAAATCTGAAATAGATAACTTTGTTCCAACTGAAACAAGAACACACAATGGTCTACAATCCTTCCTATCAAACCTCTATAAAATTTAATTGACATACTTGCTTTGTCCAAGCCATAGCTTTCTGTTCACTATATCTCTTTTAATTTCCATCCCAAGAATGTGCTTAGCTGTACCAAGATCTTTCATTTCAAATTTAACAGCAAGTTGAGATTTTGGTTCTGAAATCATACCTTTCCTTCTAGCAATAAATAACATATCATCAACATATAATGAAATAAATAGGAAAAGATCACCATCAGTTTAATAATAAACACAATGATCTAATTTAGAACGCTCAAATCCCAAACTCAACACATAGGTATCAAATTTTTGGTACCATATCCTAGGACTCTGTTTTAAGCCATACAAAGATTTCTTCAATTTGCAAACCAACTTATTTTTACCTTTCACCACATAGTGCTCTAGTTGTGTCATATAAATATCCTCCTCCAAATCACCATGAAGGAAATCAGTTTTCACATCTATTTTCTCAACCTCTAAATCATAAGCAACAACAATAGAAAACAAAAATCTAATGGACGCCATTTTTGCAACAGGAGAAAATATCTCACCATAATCAACACCCTCAACTTGAGAGTAACCCTTTGAAACCAACCTTGCTTTGTTCTTCTCAATACCTCCATATGAACCAATCTTTTTCTTGAGCACCCATTTACAACCAACATGTTTTCATCCTTCAAGCAATGGTACAAGATACCATGTATCATTCTTTTTCAAAGATTTCATTTCGTCATCCATAGAAATCTTCTAGGATTCTGCATCATTCATACCTAGGGGCTCTTCTATAGATCTCGGTTCATCCATGTTAGTATTTAAAGAAAAAATACATCTCCAATCATCAGGTGAATACCTTTCAAGTGGTTTTCTATGCCTTGTAGATCTACTGACAAGCTAAGTTGGAGGTTATTCCTCCTCTTCTTGTCTATCCTTGGGCCTTGATTCAACTTTATCAGGTGTAGAAGGAAATTGAATCGCATCTTCTTGTTTACTTTGTTTTGGCTGCAATGTCATAGAAGAAGGCTTAGTTTCTCTAAGAATAATAGTTCTATTATGTATTTCTTTTTGTGCAATAGAATCCCCAAGCTTGTATCCTTTCACACCATAACTATATCCGATGAAGATACATTTCACAACCTTGTTCTCCAACTTTGTTCACTTCTCCTTTGGCACATGTGCATATGCCTCGCAACCAAAAACTCTAAGATGTCTTAATGAAGGCTTGTGACTTGACCATGCCTCTATAGGTGTCTAATCAACAAGAGTTGAAGTAGGAGAACTATTAATCAGGTAACATGTAGTGGCAACAACTTTAGCCCAAAACCTTTGTTCTGGATCAACACCACTCAACATACTCCTAGCCTTCTCCATTAGTGTCTTGTTCATTCTTTCTACAACTCCATTCTGTTGTGAAGAATATGGATTTTTCTTCTATCTATGAATACCACAATCTTTATAGAATCTATAAAAATCATTACAGCACAATTCACCGCCATTATCAGTCCTGAAACATTTTATTTTCTTTCCAGTTTGCAGCTCAACCATTGCTTTAAATTCTTTAAATTGACTGAAACCTTTAAATTTACTCTTTACAAAATATACCTATGTCTTTCTACTATAATCATCAATAAATGAAACATAATATGTGGATTTACCAATTGAAGGAACATCTATAGGACCAAATACATCAAAATGAATAAGATCCAATACACCACAAGATTTATGAGAACTCGGGTAAAACTGAATGTAGTTCTGTTTTCCATAAATGCAATGCTCACAGAAATTGAATTCAAGATTACAATTAGACAAACCTTCAACAAGGTTTTTATTTTTCAAGGTCCTTAGACCCTTTTCTATAATGTGGCCAAGTCTCTAGTGCCATAACATAGTTTTCTCTGTAGGTAACTTTGTCTCATAAGAAAGAGCACCCTTGGGTACCCAAAATCCATGACCATTTGTTGAAGGTGAAACCCTCACTTCTTCTACATACTTTATTTTCATAGATGTACTATTGCACTCAACAGTGCATGCATCAAGCTTATACAATGTCCCATGTATGACACCTCTAGCAATCACCATAGCATCTCTAACCATCTTGCATCCTACATAAAAAAAAATACTTGCACACCCACATCTATTAGTTTGCTCACATACAACAAATTTTGTGCTAATCCAAGGATATGCAACACACCATTAATCCTTTTTATTCTACCATTAGGAAACTTGATTTTAACTTTACCAAAACCAACAATGTCTAAATGAGAATCATTACCCAAGTACACCTTACCTCCATCAAATTCTTCATATTCACAAAACCAATCTCTATTAAAGGTCATATGAAAAGATGCACTTGAGTCAATTAACCTTGCATAATTACCTGCACGAGTTGCCAAAGTTGTAATGAATGTGTCACCATATTCCTTCTAGGACTCAAAATCATAATCAAAATTCTTCTTTTTCTTCTTCTTTTCTTCTTTGCATTGCTTATGAACATGTCCAGGCTTATCGTAGTTCTAGCAAATAACTTTGAACTTTCCAGGAGATTTAGATCTCCCCTTGGACTTGGATTTGTCATGCTTCTCATTCTTATTTCCTTTTTTCTGAGGTCTTCCATGAAAATTTAGGGCCTCCTTGGTAGTGATGGATACCTTCTTTCTCATCTCTTTAGAAAGTAAAGAACCCACCGCATCTTCAGTATTCAATATAATAGTACTCCCAATAACCATAACAAGAGAATCCCACAAATTAGGCAAAGAATAAAGCAAGATCTAAAATTTCTCCTCCTCATCCATTTTGACACCAACTGATGCCAATTGAGCCACCAACATATTGAATGCTTCTAGGTGGTCTATGATTCATCCACCCTCTTCCATTCTCAAGGAATACAACTTCTTCCTCAAGAAAATCTTGTTCACTAAAGATTTGGCTTGATACATCTCACCAATCTTCTTCCATAGTTTCTATGCAGAGGTCTCTTCATGGACATTAATTAAAATAGTTTTTCAAGCACAATCTGATTACACCCTTGTATTTACAGTCCATAACATCATATTGAGTAGCTTGAGAAGGATTTGTAGGCCTTGAAACATTCTCATCAACAACATCCCACAGATCTCGATCTATCAATAGATCCTCCATCTTTAGCTTCCACATCTCAAATTATTTCTAGAAAATTTCCCCACCTCTATTCTCCCTGATGAACTTGCCATCTAAAAATTCTTGTAACAAGATCACAAAATGCCTTTTGCACAAGCTCCCACTCAAAACTAGATTAGTTCAAAAAACCTAGCAACCCACAACTAAAACCAAAGGTGATCAAGCTCTGATACCACTTGTAAGGAAGTTAAGGTAGCAGAACAACTTCGTACACAAATATCATGCATACCACAATACAATGATTTACGTGGGGAAAATCCTTTCGAGAGAAAAACCCCACACTCCAAAAGCCGCCCAATATATTATTCAGAAATCAAAAGATTACAATATACTTGTAGAGCAAGCTTCTCATAGGAGTATCACCACCAGAGATCAAGAGACAACATGATTGCTATCAGAATCTTAGATTACACCCTCGTATACATACATCCTAACTGCTTATAACAAGCTTTTTTTGGAACCTTCTAGAATTAGGGTTTTACAAGGTCATTTTTCATTTGACGTGTTAATGGAAAAACCTTGACGTGTCAGTGGGAAAAAACCTTGAAGTGTCAATGGGAAAAAACCTTGATGTGTTAGCAGGAAAAAACCTTGACATGTCAGCATTTTTTTTTGGGATGATGCCCTGAACCCCATATCTTGCTACGAGTGTACAATATTTACATGATCAATCACCACATACCAACATACATCCTATCAACAATAAACCATATATGATTGCAAGGTTGAGACAAATTTTCCCAACGTGTGGAACACTGTAACAACAAATGAGGTAGTTCAAGATGAACTTAGATTTTCTTTCCCATGATGTAGGTCTTAGGGATTGCTTCAATCCACTTCATGAAATGCTCAGTGGTGATAATGATAAACTTATGAATGTTAGATGAGGTAGGGGTGATCTTTCCTATGAGGTCAAGTCCCCACTGTGAGAAAGGCCATGATGTGGTGGTTGGTCTAAGCTTTTGAGCCGACACATGGAGGAGGTCCCCATGTTGTTGATATTGCATGCACTTCTTAATATATTGATGAGCTTCCCATTCCATGGTAGGCTAGTAGTACCCTATTCTCAACAGTTTCTTAGCCAAGGTCATGCCACTTGAATGTGACCCGTAGATGCCTTTGTGTACTTCCCTTAATGCAATAAAATCTTCCTCTTGGCTAAGACATCATAATAATGTCCCTTCGAGACTTTAACAGTAAAGGGTATCTCCTAGAAGGACAAATCGAGATGCTATTTGATAAAGGTTTTTCTAAGGCTTGAAATGAGATCATATGGGAGGATACCTTTGTGTAGGTAGGTAAAGATATCATGATACCTTGGGGAACCAAGACCAATGATTTGACACACCCACTCAGATTCTAGTACCTCAAATATTGGCACGAGAAGCTGCTTGATAAGAAATTCACATTTTAAAATATTGTGGGGCATATCTAGCAAGGACCTAATAGTTGCCATAACATCTGTTGCTTGATTGTTGACTCAGGGTCTCTGCTCGAATGTTATGTCAATGATGAAATCATTGAGACTTTCCACCATATTTTTATAAGGTGTGAGCTTTCCATCCTTATTTTTGTAATCATCATTAACTTGGTTTACAATCAACTATGAATCTTTGTATACTTTCAATTTTTGGATTTTCCATTGTACTATGGTTCTCAATTCCATGATAAGGTCCTCATGCTCAGCGATGTTAGTGCATACGAAAGATAATCAATAAGACTTAGGGATGTAATCACCTTGTGGGGTGATGAAGAGAATGCCTAATATAGATCCATCTTGTGTATGGGAACCATCAAAATATAGCTTCCACGACTCCACTGTGTTGAGGGTAAATACTATCTCATCAAAAAATTCAGACACCAAGGGATTCTCTACATAGATAGGTGCCTCTATTAGTTGGTCTACAATAACTTATACTTTGATAGCCTTTCAATCCACATACTCTATGTAAAATTATTGTAGGATCATCACCCACTTAGCCATAAGTCCTGTGAGAGTAGCTTTGAATAACAAATACTTTAATGGATCTATCTTAGAGATAAGCTTCACTTGGTGGGACAACATGTAATTTCTAAATTTTTGCGAAGAAAACACCACTACTAGGAAAGATTTTTCAAAGGATGAATAGTTCATCTCATATCCAACTAAAGTCCTACTGATGTAATAAATAACTCTTTATTACCCCATTTCATCATGTTGAGCAAGAAGAGCACCTCGAGTCGTTGATGTAGCTGATATATATAAAATCAATGGTTTATCTAGTATTGGTGGCATAAGGACTAGGGGTGTTAGTAGGTAATCTTTGAGTCATTGGAATGTTGAACATCACATTTCAAATCCCATTTGTAGGCTATCCCCTTGTGAAGAAGGTGAGAAAAGGGACGGATCTTATCCACCAACTGTGTTATAAATATTTTGATGGAATGCAATCTTCCTTGTAAACCTCACAATTACTTCAGTGTTCATGGTCATTCCATATCTAGGATTTCCTTGACTTTAGTAGGATCTATTTCAATTCCTCTCTGTGACACTATATATTCGAGGATATTTCTTGGCATGACACCAAAGACACTTTTTTAGATTTAACCATACCTTGTACTTTTCAAGTCTATCAAAGATGGGTCCATACCTCTAGATGCTCCTTTCTTGTTCTTTAATTAGCTAAAATGTCATCCACATAGTCTTCTAAAGTCTTGTGAATCATATCATGGAAAATTAAAGTCATTGCTCTTTGATAGGTGGCTCCAACATTCTTCATACCAAATGGCATCATATTCGAATAATAGGTTCCCCATGGAAATGTAAATGTTGTTTTGTGTTGATCTTATTTGGCTATCATGATCTAATTGTACCCTAAGAATCTGTCCATTAGTGAAAGCATTTCATGTCCAACAGTCAGGTCTATAATGATGTCAATATTTGGAAGAGGAGAGTTATCCTTGGGACATGCAAGTTATTTAAATATCTAAAGTCAGTACATATTCTAATGCCCCTAGTGGGTTTTGAGACTGGTACAAAGTTTGAAACCCACTTATATAGTATAATCTATTGGTTGAATAAATCCCACATCAAGAAGCTTTTGTAATTCCAATTTGATCAATAGTGCAATTTGTGGGTACATTTCCCTTAGCTTTTGCTTTACTAGTTTAGCATGAGGATAAATTGCACGATGGTGAACAAATCCTTCAGGATCAACGCACGACATATCCACATAGGACCATGCAAAATTTATCTTTTGTTCCTTTAGGAAAGCTTCCAAGTTCTTTTTTTCTTCGTATAGGAGTGGTTCTACATAGAAAGTGATCTGAGGTACCTCATCTATCCCTATATTTATTGGATTGGATTTATCAACAAGCACTAGTGACTTTTCTTGATGTATTGCACTAAGGGGAAGATTGAACCCCTCATCCTTGGGCGCCTCAGAGAGGTTTTCACCATCAAGTGCATCCTTTATTTTTATTTTTTAGGATAAAAAAGTACCACAGTGTGGTTTTCACTTAAGGATTGGGACATGATTTTCATATTTTCTATTTCGTGATTGAGAGATTCAATCATTTCCCCATAGTAGGATTGCATGTCCAATTCAATGTCAAAACATGCCTTGTGGTACCCAAATAGCATGTTGTCATGAAGCCCCATGAACTCAAAGATAGCCTCATTATTTTTAAATGAATCCAAGATGGGTGGTCCTCATTGGCCCCAATTGATAAGCTAGGGGTAGATTAGTTTCAATTCAGTGATTTTGTTATTTGAAGCAAAGGATGTGGTGGTGATCATGAATATGGATGTATCCTCAAATAAGTCTATGATATCAAGGGGGAATTCATCTATGGTATTATTACACAATGTAGGTAACCAAGAGGAAGGTTTGACTTGTTTAATAGAAGCACCCTTTCTAAGAAGGGTCACTTTACTCGTGGTACATCCAAGACCAAGATTCCTAGTTCATTTCTCAAGAGCAAGAGGTTCTAGCAAACCAATATTGTTTTGGCCTAGCTTGTCATTCTTGTTGTACCCCCAACTCATCATCAACTGCAATCCTTTGTTGTCATTTTCCATTGAAAGAATGGGCTTGGGTCTGTTATCTTGATATAGCAATTTTAATATATTTTACTCATTAATGATCTCCTTGTTCAACTCTCCCCACTTTGTGAAAGAAATAGATGCCATCTTGATTGCTTTTGATACCTTGTCACTAGGTTGGGGCTTTCCATAGGATCAAGGATAAATAGGAAATTCTCCAATCACAAAAGAGGTTTTCTTCAAGTTATAGTCTCCACATCCATTGTCTTTGATTATTGCTTTAATATCAGGGATATTCTGCATGATAGGGGTTTTTGATTCGAAAGTGGAAGCTAGGGTAGATGGGTCAATGAAAGAGGAAAGTGTTGGTGCTTCATCATTCTTAGGAACTTACGAGATCTTATAGTACTTTGCTTCAAGGTTATTGCAGTAGTATAATGGTTCAGGATCACCATGGATTGCAATTTCTCTATCTTCATAGGGAAATTTTATACATTGATGGTAAGTAGAAGCTACAACTTGCATTGTGTGGATCCATGGATGACCTAGAAGTATGTTGTATGGGAGGTCAAGGTCAAGCACTTGGAAAGTAGTTTCTACTATTGCGGGTCCTACTTGGATAGTGATTTTGATTGTACCTTTTCATTCTCGATCATCATATCCTCTTATGGTAACCCTTTTTTCCTTTTCAATAGCATCTTCAAAATAGCCCAAGTTCTTGATTAGTTGAAGGGTACAGATATTAATAATAGCACCTCCATCCACCAAGACTCTTTTGACTTTGTTCTTATGGATGAGGACCTCAAGATGTAGTGCTCGATTATGTGATGGTTGCATGGGAAGGTCTTGCTTAGAAAAAGTGAGAAGATGAGGGGTGGTGATGTGTCCAACCATAGCTTGGAATTTTTTATTATATCAAGATTATCAGGTACAAAGGATGATGACAAAGCATTTTCTAGGATATCCCTATGTGTAGGAGATATCTTTAAAAACTCCAAGATGGAGATTTGGGCTGGGGTATTCTTTAATTTTTCCAAGAGACTATAATCACTAGGATTTGACTTCAAGGGTGGTGTCTTAGGTTGTGATGGTGCTCCTTGGATGATGAACATTCCTCTTTGTGCGGTTACTCCACACTCTACACTAGGTCCTTTAATGGTGATGATGGATATATGATGATCACAAGATGCTACCACATTGTTGTAAAAATGGCGTACATTGTGGTAATCTTTCTCTTTTCCATTATCATTTCACTTACTATGGCCCGACATTGGGTTCTTGTATATTTTAAGGTCTTGATTTCCTAATTGTTGATCCAAAGTCACATCTCCATTGTCAATAATATCTTGCATAACATTTTTCAATATGCAACTTGATGTTTTGTGTCCCTTGATTTTGTGAAAATCACAAAGGTCCTCTTCTTTATACCATGGAGGTTTGACTTGAGGATCTTGGTAATTTTGATAATTAGGGAGTGTGATGAGATTAGATTGGACCAATTTTTGCATGACCACTTCAATAGATTCCCCCAAAGGTGTATACTTGTGTTGTTGAGGGTAATTGTTTCGAGGGGGTGGTCCTCTTTGAGTGTTGGCATTGTTGATTATTTGTTAATTATTTTGTAGTTGCATGTTTGGTTGTTGTGTGTTTTGTTGCATATTTTTCTATTTTGGACCATTCAACACCACTTTTGCATTGATGACACCATCATTAGTAATGTTCTTTTTTTTGGTCCATATGCAAGGTTTATCATTGGAACTAGTTGATGGTAGGTTATCTTTGTATGCTTGTGTGGATCCTTGTGTGATAAGGGCTCTTTCGATGTTAAGACCCCTAGAGATGAGTTCTTCATATGTTGAGACACATTGCATCTTTAATTGGAAGGATAAATCTATGTCTACGTTGGAAATGATGATCTCTATTTGTTGGTTCTTAGGAATTGGCGATTTGCATTTACTAGCTTTGTGCCTCCATCGTTGCAAGAAATTTGTAATTGATTCACCCTTGTTCTATTTTAGGGTGTGTAGTTCCTCCAAACTTACATCCATATCTAGGTTGTAGGAGAATTGATCCACAAACCGATCTATTATTTCTTGAAAAGTTTGGATTCTAGGAGGTAGATGCAAAAACCATTCTATGGC
>VDFB02037944.1:0-19272 GCA_007258455.2 Sequoia sempervirens | reverse complement strand
TGGGACCTCTACTATTTTTAGCAGTATGGATGGATTAGGTTCAGAATCACTTCATTGTTCGTCAGCTTCAGACGGCTCGTGTATTGGATGAATAACGAGAGAGATATTAATATTTGATTGAATTAATTAAATATTAATTAATTGGAGATTATAATATATAGTTATAATATTTCATTATAACTTAAGTGATTTTGATAAAGGGGTCGCCCATCATCAGAAAGGGGCCAGTTGGTGATTTAATTTATAATAAAATATTTGGCTGGAGACTATTGAAAGTAATAAAATAAAAAGTTCGAATTTTTAATGCTTCCTTATTATTGAGGAAATCGCACTTTTCAAGTGTATAAGCCATTTGCCTTGGGAATCGAGCGATTATGCATATTGAATTATTGAAAATTGATCAAGTTTGGTCTGAGCAAGAAGCTTTGGGGTTTCAGTTTCGAATTCATTGGGGAACGAGCCATCTCCATTGAAAGCAGTTCAGAGGGTGTGAGATATCACCTGATCTATTGCCAGCACAGGGGTTTCTTC
Organism: Sequoia sempervirens; assembly: GCA_007258455.2. Taxonomy (NCBI): domain Eukaryota; kingdom Viridiplantae; phylum Streptophyta; class Pinopsida; order Cupressales; family Cupressaceae; genus Sequoia; species Sequoia sempervirens. The sequence goes on along the minus strand of VDFB02037944.1, from coordinate 18,741 downwards.
ATCCAGAAGAGATCATTGAACTTCAAAGATTATTTATTTACAGAGTTTCAACATAGGTTTTCATCTGGAAAGCATATTGCAATCAAGGCGCCTATTTTCTTCAGATCCAGAGGTTTCAAAGGAGGCCGTACATTTCCCTTTGTTGCTGTTGCTGTACTCAGGCCGTACAATCTATACCAGGGTCGTACTTCATTTAAAAGAGGCGTACTTGTTCTTCAGTGCAAATCGCCTACTTTTCCTTCAGTTAATCTTCACCAGATTGGGCGTATATCATCCTGGCATCATCTGGGATCATCAGAAGGTGGGAGAGAGAAGTATTTATTGCAGCCCTACTGTATTGCAGCAATCAGGTTCTTCAATAAAATTCATTGCCTTTTTGCTTGCATGTAGTCAGATATCCATTGTAATCATTTCAAAAGGCTAAATAATAGACTGGCTTCCGTCTTTGCATTAAATACCATTGATATCAGAGTTCGTTTATTTTTATTGAATTTATTCTTCATTTATTGCAAAAATCGCAATTTCTCTATTTCATGCAAAAAACCCAAAAATCACCAAAAAACTAAAAACTTCAGAAAATACAAACAAAACAGTCAGAATTGAGAAACGGAGGGAACAAGGGTTTCTACAATAGACCAAACAAAGTGGGGGAAAGAGGACACCCCTGCTTGACCCCAATCTCACTACCAAAGTATTTAGACATACCTTCCTTAGTTTTGATTTTAGCTCTAACTTGCTCATACAACTTTTGAATAACCGCTCTATACTCATTAGGGACCCCAAGCTCCTCCATTCTATTCCAAAGCTTGTCTCTAGGGACTGTGTCAAAGGCTTTTTCAAAATCCATGAAGCAACAAAATGCTTCTCCACCTTGGGTGTCCCAAATTTTTTCAATGGAGTGCCTAAGAGTGATACAATAGTCAATGATAAAGTGCCCTAACCTAAAGCCAACTTGACCCCCTAGCCCTTTTTCCTCCTTTTTCTGCCCACTTGTTGATTATTCGCTCTAACATGCTCCCAAAAAGCTTTCTGAGAAGATGATTGATCATAGTCGTACGATAATTGGAGGGGTTATTGATATCACCACTTTTGTAAAGTGGGATAACAACATTAGTAGTCCATTCAGTCGGGAAAAATGCCTTGATTAACATTGTTAAAGATTCCTTTGATGTGTCAAGTAAGCAAATCGACACCCCATTTTAAAATATTTGCTTGTAGCCCATCAATGTCTTGAGCTTTACCACTTGCTAATTTATTTATACCTTGTTTGATATCCTCCACTGAAAAGAGCTCCGTTGATGTGTCAATTTTGGAAGAATTACTTATTCCATAGAACTGTTCATAAAGATGCTTTGCATAATCTAACCAATAAGTCTTTGTCATATTGTTTTCTATTTATTTTCTTTTTTCTTATAGCTCCCTCCAAAATTTCCCCAAAGAAATTAATTCTTTAATTCTTAAAACCACATAGCTTTCTTTTTTTAGATGCTATCAATTGTTGGCCACAGTCATTTCTAAGAGTAAATCCCCAAGCCATAAAGTTGTGGAGAGGTCTATTCGTTTGGGTACCTATCTTGGAGTGAAAAAACGGGCCAACAGTCTATCTAAATAAAAACACGTGGCAGGCTGTTAGGCCATATTGGCACATAGAGAAGAGTGAAACAAACGAATATAAAAATTGAGAGCGCGGTGCCTGTGTTGCAGAGATGAGTACATAGGTAAGAGGAAAAATGCAAGGAGTTGCAGGGGGAGTGGGAGGCAAATCAACAATATTGTTTTATAATAAAGATTGTGCCCCACCCAGAAGATTCACAAAGCCTCACCTCCATTTCAGCAAATGTCTCCTCCAATCTCAGTCTCAATCTCAATTTCGTCAGTATAATTTTTTTTTTCTTTTTCTTGCTTACAGATTTTTTTCAAGTACAGTTCAAGTTCTTGATTTATTAGGTCAAACTTTCGACCCCCATTGTGTCCCGATAAATATTATTTGGCATCACACCAGCTTGCAGCTGATAAAGGAAGCCATGCTAACGGCATCGTCATTTGCACTTTTCTCCTTGTTTGAAACCCAATAAGAGCAAAGCAGAATTGTTAATTGTTACTATTATTGTCGTCGTCGTCGTCGTTGTTATCTAGCTGTAACAAATACCAGCTGAGGCTTGTTTTATGTTCTTAACTAGCAGTTCTAGTTACCAATGAATTTTTAAAGATTTTACAGATTTTCTTGATTACCAAGTATTTCTATGTATTTCTTAGTTGGAAGTGAATTCACTTTAGACATTGCCAGGCCTGAATTATGGGAAATTTATGATGTTTTGCATCGAGTTCTAGGTGAATCGTCAAGGTTTACTTTACTACCAAACTTTGGACACAAGGTCAAGCTTAAATGAAAAAATCCCCTTTAGAATTTCACAAAAGCAGTCTTATGCACAAGATCGACGTCTAGCTTGGCTCAGACCTGCAAAACAACTTTTAGCTTTATTGTTTTTATACATATAAATATATTTCTTATGCTGAAACCTCCCCAATCCCGTTTTCTATTTCTTCTTCTGGCAACGAAGATTTCACACCATGGACACGTTACTAGAAACGAGAAATTGCAATGCAATGGAAATGTAATAATGGGCTTGGCGAGGTTGCGCATAAGAAACAAATCCTCTGTACACACATTTATATAGATCCTTTATAAAAATTAATATACCTTTCACATTGATTATGGTACAAAGATAATAAATCACTATAAGTGAAGTAATGGAGATTCTGTAGATAGGCGTGGAGATTCCACTTCTCTGTTTTTCAACTACAGATTTCAAATATACCAGTTCAGATAAACACTTCTAAAAAGCAATAATAAGCTGAAATGCTTTAGAAATCAGTTTAAGTCAAGGTCCTATCGTTTATAATTATGCCAACAATTGTGTAAAACTACTGCGGAGGATTGAAAAACTGTAGATGCAAACTTGAAAAGAAAGCGGAATACAACTTACAAGGTACACCTGGAGAAACCCTTCAATTGGTAGAAACTCTTGTAAGAGTGAGCTTCAAACTCCTCATGTCACTATATCTCAGTCTTGTGAATACGAATAGTCTCCCAAGAACCACTTGAATCTCATGGCCAAAAAAAACCTGAACTCCAAAGCTACAACATGACCAAAACTCTATGAAAACCTTATTCATCGGCTTGTTACAGCCTTCTATGAACATATATGGAGAATAAAACAAGTGTGCTGTTTCACAAGGATTTAAGGTGTCTTTCTAACTTTATCAATATTCATTGGGCAGGTTCCTTTGCATTTAACTCTTGGAAGGGGAAGAGATATCATTTACAACTGGTTATTTGTCCATATGGACAAAATGTGCAAAATCACTACTTTGTTTGGTCTGGCAGTTGCTCAACAGTTCCTTGCTTAAACTGGCGGTTTCATCAACAACTCAAAATTACTCTGTTTCTTTAGCATTCCCTTTAATCTCTGACTTCCCTGAGAGGCTCCAGATCAAACCAAAGTTATTTTCAGTATGGATGAATGCTTGGTTAACTTTGAAACCATTGTCCGTAAGGTTTTCTAAGCCTTCAAAGTCTTTTGACATCCGCTTGACTGATAGTGACTGCTCATGCATCAAGATCTGATATGTGGATCACACCCCCCCACTTAGGAGGCTTTTGGTCCACAAACCTTATGAAATCATCAAGTGAGGAAATTTCTTCCCCATTTCCTCTTTTGGATGCCATTTCGGCTTGCTTGGCAATTGCTCCTTCATCCCAATTAATCAATTTTCATGTACCCATTTGCGAGTCCTCTTTTACTTCTGAAGTATGATGTCATCCTCCAACTCCTTGTGGCTGTGTGGAGCAAGATCATCCAAGGCAGCAACAAACCTTCTTCATCAAGCATTGAAGGCTCAAACAATTACGGATTCTCAGTATTGATCACAGAGTACGTCTTCATGCATAGAAATAAATCAAGATAAAAAGCATTCTCACTTATTTGTTCCAAAATTTGAAATGAGCCATATCTTAAGGGCCCGAGATTCCTTTCCTTTCCTTAGATTCTACCCTTTCCTAGACACAACCACACTTGGTCTTCAACTTGAAACTTATGCTGAACCCTATTTTGGTTGTGCCTCTTATTGTACCTAGCTTATGACTCGTTTGACTTCTCTTGGACACAGATATGAGTTTGCTGAATCCTTTTAATGAAATTTTTGGCTTTGTGGAACTTTAAATCTACTTTATCTTTATCTTTATCACACTGTCCAATATCAACATTCAAAGGACTAGGTAGTAGATACCCAAAACATGCCTCAAGTGGTGACAAACTTGTTAAGTGTCAACTACCTTGTTTTAAGATGCTCTATGTATTTAAAATTCTCATGCCATGACTTGGGATGCTTTTGATTATACCCTTTCAAGAATTGTACAAGTATGTTGTTTCTCACCTTTGTTTGCTCATTGGTTTGGGGATGGAAAGTGGTCGATCTCTTCAATTGGGTATTTACCTTTTTCCACAAGTACACAAAACTCCTCCAAGAACCTAGCATCATGGTGTGATATATGTTATGCCCCTATGAAATTTTTGTATAGTGTCAAGTTTCAAGCTAAAATTTGTTGTTTTCCCAAGCATAATTCATGTTCTAAACCTCATCTAGTTTTGTTCGTCTTGTGTGCAATTGTCGTCCTTCTATCCTTTTTGTATTCTGTCAAATACAATAAATAAATAATATTGTAATCGGCAAAAGTAAAATACTACTAGATGTTATAATTGGGAATTAGTCCCCAACTGTTGGTTAGTTGTTATTGGTAGTTGCTGACAGTTGGTGTCCTCAACCAACGTTGACTGGCTATATATTGTATGTTTGCATTTGTAGTGGGGGACCACACACATTCTGTCTTATGTACTTATCGTTTATCCAATGAATGAAGAATATGAGATATATTTTGTGCATAATCTGAGTAAATAAAATGTTTTATTATTGCTGTTATATATTTCTGTTTACTCCATGTTAATTGATCAAGTAGCATTAAGGAGTAAACATTTGGTGTCGTTGCTAATATGAACCCTGCTGATACACAACACATAGACGAGAATCATGGCGATGTAATGGGACAGCCAGTTGAAGAACATGTGCAAGAAAACAAAGAAAGGGAAGATGTGTTGACATAAGACTTGATAAACCTATGGGACATCTCGCTAAAGGAACATGCATGGAGGGAAGCTTTGAGGAGAGAGGTTCCTCACGCTGTCATATGGGACAATCTAGTTGTCAACCCAGATGTTGACTGTCTTCTCAACTGATTGTTGAGATTGATTGCATGACATTGACTGATGACGTACGTCAAGGAATTAATGCCCTTAACCTTAAATAAAACTAGGAAATTAATAAAAAGAGTTCAAGAATCAATCGACCAAAAAATAAGATCCCTGAGAATAAAGAATAAAGAGAACGACAATGATGATTGAGGGGTGAAGTTGAAGAAGGTGAAGGGTTCCTGAAGGAAATCTCGAGCCCACCTAGGAGTAGAAGCCGAAGTGTGAGCAAAAATTGTGGTCGAGAGAGAAGAAAATCGTTAGGACAAGCGAATGTACGAAGGGAGAGTGGGTAGAGATAGCCCAACATTTACCATTTCTCAATGAAACATACATTGATCTCATTGACCAAAATAGAGAACCATCTGTACCATTAGCACCAGACGAAGAGGAAAGTGAAGAAGAGAACACTGCCAGAGAATTGTATAGACCATCATTGGCAGATGAAGAAGCATTGCCGAGTGAACAAGAAGCTTCAATGTTGGGCAAAGGGGAAGGCAAGGAGGGAACCGCCAACCCGATCGACCAAGAACAATTTGTATCAAGAAAACCGATCGAAGAGGAAGGCCAGAGAAAATCTATCGACGGTCTAACAGAGACCATATACCAAATTGAAATTGGACATTGACAAGAGAAGTGAACATTGGAAGATCAGAGCCATAAGCACCAAGAAAAAGAAAGCATTGAAGGGACCTCAAAGGCGGCCTGAGGGTGAGGATGTAATGTTACCGAACCTCCAAATTGACTTTTGGAGGGAAGAATTTTGAAATAGTGTTTTTTAACACGAAATAAATAAAATAAATAATTTTTAAGTTGGGCCAACTCACTTGAGTAGCGCCAACATCAAAATTTGAATTTATATTTTTCTTATCTTCTCTGGCTGACATCTTCAAGTCGGCATGTCAAGTTAGTATTTAGCTAGTTCGGTTGCCTCATTCTCTTCATCACGAATTTGGAGAGTATCTTGAGCGGATTTTTGCAGGGACGTAGTTGCCTGGAATCCGATCCCAGGTGAGATGACCACCTCACCTGGCTGGTTTGTGATTAATTTGCATATCAACGATTATTTCCTAACACACCTCCGTATTTCCCACAACGCGCCATTGGAGCAGCGATAGCACTCATCCATTTTGATCGAGCCTTTGGCTCTGGCCGAAACTCTCTCAAGCCATCATTCGGATATCCCATCATTATATCTTAGGGTTGCGACGCCAGGAGTTTGGAGAAGAGAAATTCGTCCATCTCACTAATGGTGGCAGTGTCGTGCACTCCCAGAAGACGCGAGGCTTCATCATTCACGGGGAGATTAGAGCTCCAATATTCATCTAGGTCCGCCAAAGAGTTAGCGCAGTATATATTCCTCATCATCTGCCGTATCGACCTGGAGACACTATTTGCTATATACTTCATCATTTGCTTGAAGATACTATCCGCAATACACCATTTCCTTTGTCGCATGAATTTGGGAATTACAATCTGATGCTGAAGTCGACGTTGCTTGCTTTATGATCTGATATAGTGATCACTATTACTGTGGAAAATCCTTTTTTGAAGTATTTTTTTTCCCAGAACCTCTGATTATTATCGAATCTCAATCATTTAAGATTAGTTTGGATTCTGGTAGTATAATAAGCTGAATTTTGTGTGCTATCAACGAATATGTAATTGGCAGATTTACAGAACTTTAAATGTGCATCAAATTTTATTGTAATTGGATATTGTAATGAAAATCTAAGCAAGTTTGTTATAGTGGTATCAGAGCCACTTGTCCTGCCAGCCAGTGGGAAGAATCTTATGCCATTAAGTCAAAGAGATATTCGAGCTATAGAGCGAGAGAAGAAGAAGCTTGAAGCTGCTCAGGGAATAAGAGGTAGTGGTAAGGAAAAGATGGGGGACCAGAGCGATAAGCTGGACACCTTCATGAAGCAACAAGACCAAACAAACCAAGTTTTGTTGCAAGCAATCCAGTCACTTACTGATGCTGTGAATAACATTAAATCAGGATCCAACAAAACGGAAGGAGGCCAATCAAAATAGTTAGGAGGGGGAGAGCACAATAGAACCTCAAATGGTCACATTCACAGGCACACTCAGCCAAAGTTTTTGCCTAGGAAAAAAGGCCGATAGGAAGGAGAAGATTAGTGCAGCTATGGTAGTATTGTGCGTGAGTACTTGGATCTGGATGCTGACGCTCAAGCTACAATCTTTTTCGATCAATTCTACAGTGCTAGACGGAGCGATGAGAGACAACACCGTGGAAATAGAAACCTTCAAGATAAGATCAACAAGCTTTCACTCCCTACATTCGATGGCTCGGGGAAGATGTTTGCACAATCTTGGATCCAAAAACTGGACACATATTTTTCTATTAGCCCCATGATTGAAGAAGAAGCTATCAAATTTGCCATACTACACTTGGAAGATCTTGCACATGAATGGTGGCACCATGGCATTATGACTCAAGGATTTGATCAAGTATCGTCATAGGTAGATTTCACGCAAAAATTGATGGAGAGGTTTGACAGGAAGGACCCAGAAGTGTATTTCTAGGAACTCACAAGATTGAAGCAAATAGGCACCATGGATGAATATGTGTCAGAATTTCAAAGGCTCGCAGTGATGGTGTCCGATGTATCAGATAAGAGGCTCACATTCTTCTTCATCAAAGGCTTATCCGATTCTTTTCGTGACCTAGTGAGGGGTTTGGAGCCAACAACTTTAGAGGATGCCATTCGAAAAGTTTTGAGTCTTGAGGATTCCACCAAGAAAGGGAAGACCATAGTCAAGAATACACCATTAGGGCAGCCAAAAAAGCCTTTCATTAAGGCTAATCCACCACCAAAGGCCCCCCCTATAGGCCCACATAGCATGTCAAGAAATGAGCTACGCAAGAAGGGCTTGTGCTATTACTGCAATGAGAAATGGAACAATCAACACAGATGCCAAGGAAGGGGACAAGTCTATTACATTGAAGTGGCCTCCGATGATGAAGTAGAAACTGAAGAAGGGGACAACGAGGAAGACTTTGGTGGAGAGAATCAAGAGCTTGTTGTAGAAGGGAGTCCCACAGGAGGTACTTTGGCAACACTTTCAGGAGCTCCACGATACCATTCTCTCTGAGTGAGAGGAGTTCTTTGAGGGCAAAAAGTGACGGTGCTGATCGATAATGGAGCCACTCATAACTTCATTGACAAGAGGACTGTGGCCAAGCTACGGTTGGGGATAGAGGACTTCGAAGGGTTCGATGTTTTAGCAGCTGGAGGGAATGGTCCTATGGTGGTCTCAGCAAAAAGGATGGAACGATCTTTTTCGGAGGGATCAAGTAGCATGGGTAGCAGAGTGCTTGATCACAGATACTAGTGCACCAAAGGAAGAGAGAACATTTCCCAGTGACATTCAGGCTATCCTAGACAAAAAGTGTAAAGTGTTTCGGGAGATTCTAGCTGGATTGCCACCAAATAGGGGGTTTCAACATGTGATAGAGCTTGAAGAGGGAGCCAAACCAGTGATCACCACCCCTTATCGTCATCTGTGAATATACAAAGAAGAAATTGAGAATTCCATTAAGGAGTTATTGGATGTGGGGTTTATACGCCCAAGTTCAAGCCCTTTTGCTTCATCAGTGGTTTTGGTCAAAAAGAAGGATGGGACGCTCAGGATGTGCATCGATTATAGGGCTCTCAACAAGAAGACAATCAAGAATCGCTATCCTATCCCCAGGATTGATGAGTTGATAGATGAGTTACATGGAGCAGTGTACTTCTCCAAGATTGATCTGCGTTCAGGCTACCATCAGATTAGAGTCAAGGATGAGGATGTGCATAAGACAACTTTCAGGTGCCATTACGGGCATTACGAATTCCTAGTGATGCTGTTTGGGTTAACCAATGCCCCCGTGACATTCCAGTGTTGCATGAATCAGGTATTCATTCTTCAATTAAGGAAATTTGTGTTGGTTTTCTTTGATGACATCTTGATCTACAGTAAAACATGGGAATATCATTTGAAGCATATAGAGGAGGTGCTTGACATTCTCGAAAGGAATTCATTCTATGCCAAGATGTCAAAATGTGAATTTGGGATGACTGAGATTCTATACTTGGGCCATAAGATCAGTGCTCAAGGGGTTAGTGTGGACGAGGAGAAGATTAAGGCAATTCAGGAGTGGGCTACCCCCAAGAATTTAACACAATTGAGAGGATTTGTGGGCCTTTGTAGCTACTACAGAAGATTTGTAAAGGGTTTCCCTTAGCTTGCAGCACCATTGACCAATTTAACGAGGAAGGGAGCATTCTTGTGGAGTTCCACAGCTCAACGGGCATTTGACAAACTCAAGGAGGTAATGAGTTTGTGCCCCGTTTTGGCCATTCCAAATTTCTCATCTCCTTTTGTGCTTGAATGTGATGCTTCAGGAGAGGGCATTGGAGCCGTATTAATGCAGAATAAACACCCCATTGCATATGAGAGTAGGAAGCTCACCAATCTAGAAAGGGCTTTCTCTATTTATGACAAGGAGATGTTGGCAATCATGCATGCTCTTGCAAAATGTAGACAATACTTGGTTTGCGAGAAATTTGTGGTGAAGACAAATCATAACAGCCTGAAGTACTTCCTAAATCAGCGTGATTTGAATGATAGATAGTAGAAATGGGTAAGCAAACTCCAAGCCTATGATTTTGATATTGAATATGTGAAGGGTAAGAACAATGTGGTAGCAGACGCCCTATCTAGGAAGCCTTACCTTTGTGCTATGTCTAATATATTTGCTGATTGGAGGGTGGCCATTACAGTTGAATATGCTAAGGATTCATTTCCTAATGATATTTTGGAAGGAAAGGTGGCTGATGATAGGTACAGGGTGGCTGAAGACCTCATTCTCTACAAGGGACGGATCTATCTTGTGCCTCACTCCAAGGTCAAGAACAAAATTATTCAAGCATGCTATGATACTCCTCTTGCTGGTCATCCGAGATTCTACAAGACATACAAGCAAGGGAACGTTTTGCTTGGAAAGGGCTGAAAAATGATATATTGCAGCAGTGAGAGAATGTTTGGTATGCCAACAGAATAAAAGTGAACTTATATTACTAGCTGGTTTGTTGCATCCCTTACCCATTCCAAATAAAAAACGGGAAAGCATTTCGATGGATTTCATCACTGGGCTCCCGAAGGTGCAAGAATTTAAGGCTCCTCAAGTTGCAGATTTGTTTTTAAGTGTTTAGACTCCATGGATTGCCACGAAACATTGTGAGTGACAGGGATATAAAGTTTATCAGTATGTTTTGGCAAGAGCTCTTCCGTTTGGCTCATACGGAGTTGACTCCCAACACTAGCTACCACCCCCAAACAGATGGACAAACGAAGATCGTGAATAAATGGATTGAAGGGTACCTGAGAAACTATGTGACGGGGCAGCAAACAGCTTGGGTGAAGTGGCTGCATCTAGGAGAATTTTGTTACAACACCACACATCACATGTCCATCGGGATGTCACCATTCAAAGCAATCTATGGTTATGAGGACACCTCCTTCATGGATCTGATTCTTGCAGATAGTAGGGTTGCGAGTGCTAGAAACATGGTTCAGGAGAACGTGGACATCATGAATTCCTTGAAGGAGAATCTTTAGCGAGCCCAAAATCAGCAAAAATTATATGCAGATCAGCGAAGGACTGAAAGGGTTTTTGAAGTCAACGACGTGGTGTATTTGAGGTTTGTTGTACCCAAAATAAATTTTTGGCATTCTGCTTAAATTGAGCTAAATCATGTAAAAACGCCGTCAAAAGTCTGTTTTAGGTCAAACCAAACATAGAGGCTTTGTGGGTTTCTGTCAAGGAACACGTGCAAAATTCTGAAAATTTGAAAATTAGGGTTTTACGCCCCTATTTTTAGGGAAACCCCCAAAAAAAGGACCTTCCCGGAGATGATTGAAAATAATTTTGATAGGATTAAATGACTTCACGACGTGACCGATCAAGCTCATCAAAAGACACATTTTACTCGTGGGTCTATTTCTGTTTTGAACAAAGTTAGGAGCTCCATTAATGGTAGGTTGGTAGTACCAGTGTGAAAGCTAAACTTCAAAAGCTTCAATGATGCAACCATGGCGGAAAGGTCTAAAATGATGCTATTCAATGAAGGAGATTCTCGTTTCCGAAAAAGGTCAAAATTTGACTAACTCTGGAAACGTTACGAAGGAGAAGTCAGTTCACGAAGCAAAAAGAGCCTTTTTCAATGGGCGCCCTTGATTCTTATGGGTCGGCCTTGTTGAATCATCCAAGGCAATCATCCTCTGCAGCGGTATCCACAATCAAAAATCGAAGATCATAAGATCACGGCTTAACAGTAGTAGAGATCTTTGGTCAACATAGTCAAAATATCAAATCTCTTTGGTCAACACTTTAGATAACCACATTTAAGAAGAGTCAATCAAACAAGGGTCAATGCAGGTGTAGAGGGTCAACGTTGAAGATTTGGTGTGCTGATTCACAAATGATGTCAAATTTACAATCTGACCCAAACATTGTCTTTTTCCCCCTCCTATGATAGTGCTGGTCAAATGAGAGAGTAAATGATGGAATGATGCATTTGTGAGGATCAATTAATGTTATCTACACATGTTCAATTGGAATCAATAGGCCAAAATTTTTTAAACGACAATTATAAGGTCTCGATCTGCCAAGATAGTATCAACTTTATATTGGAATTCATTAGAAAAAATATCATCTTCAGTAATTGATGGTGTCATACTCCTTTCATGGACCAACTTTGTAATTGCTATTGTTTTTCTCTTCTTAGGCTGTGGGGCTCTTGCTAGGTATGCCCATGGTACTACCTGGGCGCCTGGACAGTGTAATGTCCCCTTCTCAATCCTAATCTGTTCAGTGGCTGTTAGCCTATTTCCAGAGTTCCTGTAGGCTAAATGGAAGGGTAAAGGTGACTCCAAGATCCTTGGAGAATGCAATGGCAACAGTTCTTAGTTTTTGGTGTTGGCTTTGAGCTCAGGGGATGATTTTGAGTTGGATGACACTCTCCATAGTGTTATTAGACGATTTGGATGTGCTCCAAACTTCTTGGAGAGCACATCTATCTGTAGAAAGTCTCCAAAATGGCCTCATTCATTCATCCAGTGCCTCCACATCGTATTGATGTAGTCAAAATTGGATTCTGAATTGATTCAGGATTTTCCGTCATAAGAGGTAAAATATTTTAATATTTCTCTTAAGTGTAATGTTTAATTATTATTTTATTTTCACTTAAGTGTTGCAATCTTTTTGTAAAGTTGATGAGGACTCCAAGTTGGACGCCTAGATTGGAGAAGGGGGGGACATTGGCACATGAGAGATTATTATTTTATAAAGGCATTTTCGAAAAGGTGGATTATTTTATTATTTTTAAATTGTAATCTGTCCCTCCAAAAAGTTATATAAGGAGGCCAAGGGTAGATCATTTGGACATGTTGAGTTGAGATAATGAAGTGTTGCCGGTTTGAGGAGTGAATTCTTCAAGGCTTTGAGGATGAAAACCCTCAAGGTTCGTTCTAGTTTCGGAGCTGGAAGATACTCCCTAGCTGGTCTTTGTGTGGCTTCACTACAGGAGTCATTGTTGGAGCTTTGGTGAAGATTTTCAGTTTGATTTCAATGATGGATTGCTTTGATGTTTTCTAGTAGCTATAGCCTATATGTTTGGTGTGATTTTCTGACTTTGTAGAGTGTGCAGAGTGAGTTTTTCTTGGATTTTGCTTGCTGGACCGTACCACCTTTTGGATGTTGCAGATTGAAGTGTTGACAGTTGGCTTCTGGGTCTTGGTTCATCTTTTTCCTTAGCATTGGGCCACCAAGTCTGCAAGTCTGCAAACTTTTTATTGGAGTTTCTGATTTTTGGGAGCTGATCGCCCTTCCCAGCAGGCCGTACATCACTTGGCATGGGGTGTGTGAGTTCATAGAGTGATTCGCCCCTCATAACTTGACTTTGGGGGATCTTGGAGTGGCGCCTACACCTTTTCTAGGCCTTGCAAACAGTTTTAGAATGTTCTATGGTGATTGGGTGAGCTTCTTGGGTGGCGTGCCATATTGTGGCTTGCTGTTCTGAGGTGTTTTAGACCTGCTGTTTCATATCAGACCTGATACAGTTGCTGTTCAGACTTATTTCAGACTCCTGAGTGTCATCATTGAGGAATACTTTGTTGATTCTTAGCAAGGGTTGACTTGTTCATGTGTTGGGTATCATTTTGGGGAGTTGGATCAAGTGTATAGCATCATTTTCATTGTAGCAGCAGTCTATGATGTTCTAAGACTGATTTGTAATGAGCTCTTAATGTAACACTATTTGGTAGTACCATTGGTGACTTAGCTCTTATGTTTATTTGCTACTCATCCCACTAAAATAAGTGGTTTATTTCTCACCCCTCTGAATAAGTGGCATCTTATTACTCCACTGAATAAGTGGATTGCTTTGTACTAACCCCATTGCATAAGTGGTTCTTGGTTTGCACTCACCTTTGAAAAGTGGAAGAGTTGTTTACTTCCAGTTTGTACCCACTACATAAGTGGTAGTTTTCTACTTACTCCATTGAACAAGTGGTTTATTTTCAGTAGCATTGCAATGTAAACGTTGCCACTATATGCTCTCACCTTGCCCACACTGGGATCTGGGTGATCAGAAAGTGGAAGATAGTTGATTCAGTTGCTTATCATTGTTTATATTTCTAATGTTAACAAGTTGCAAAAATAAAAAAAATTGGGGTGGTTATTATAGACAGTACCTTGGCCGTACCCAGGAACAAACTCACACCATACCAGGACCGAAAGCAAACCCACATGCATACTCGAGTCAAATAGGGGTCAGTAACTTATATTACAAGTACTCTAAGAACAAAGTGGTTTTCTTACCTCCAAAAAAAGAGGTTGAGCATGTGATTTAAGTGCTGCCTAAACCTTGGTTGTACAACATTAAGTTGCATCATCAATTATTTTTGGAATTTGAAGAAGTGAAGAAGAAATTGCAAGAACTTTTGGACTAAGGTGTGAATCGCATGGTCAGTGATCATTCTAGTACCTAAGAAAAAAGGTTGGTGGAGGATGTGCATTGATTATAGATCTTCACAGGGATAACTGTTAGCAATCAATCTTTCTACCTAAGATAGATGATCTGCTTGACCAATTACAACTTGCCATTCAAGAGGAAATTAGGTTTATATGAGTTGATTTTACTTCCACTTGGGTTGTGGAATACACTTGTTGTTTTCATGAGAATTATAAATCATATACTCTCACTACCACTAATTCTTGTGTGATAGCATACATAGATGACATTCATTGAATAATGTAGAAACAAGATTTGGCGTGCCAATAGGAGTGGTAGTTGACAATGCTATGTGTTTCAGATTTAAGGATTTTCTAGCTTTTGCACTAAATACAAGATCAACTTAACTTTCTCATGACCTTATCATCCACAAGGTAGTGGACAAGTGGAATCCAGTAATAAAATCCTTATGAAGTTCATCAAAAGAATTCTAGACATCAACAAGAAGAGGTGGATGATACATTAAGGTTTGTAGTGTGGGCAAATAGAATATTTATAAGAAGGCTATTGGTAGAAGTCCTTATGAATTAATTTATGGAGTGGAAGCAAGGATGCTAATTGGGTTAGAGCTAATGGTATATAGGTTGTTGTAGAAAGTTAGTGAAGGAGAGGACAATGCAATATATAAAAGGATATGTGATTAATTGAATTATATGAAAACAGGAGGATTGCACATGAAAGATTATTGGTGCAACAAAAGAAAATGATATTGCTATTTAGAAAGAGGGCAGTTTAGTGATGTTTACAACTAGAAGATATGGTCCTCATATAAAATGCTAGATTAGAGGACAAAGGGAAGTATGTTAAGTTCAATACTTTATGGATTGGTCCTTATCAAATTATAGTTTCAATAGGATAGGGGAGTGTAATGTCCCCATTTTTGGGCTCTCTTGCATTGTAGTTGGCTCTAACCTTCTCAATGTGTGTCAGCCTTATCAAAGGAGTTATTTGATGTTACTAGTAAGCTCAAATGTTACTAGTAAGCTCAAATGATCTAGAGGACTGTTGGCGTAAAATCTAACACCTCTGGAGTGCAGGTTTGTACGGACAGCTATGTATACTACGCAATGAGTGCTCTTCAAATTAGGAGGGGAAGCTCCCTCGTTGTGCTGGAATGCATGAAAAAGAAAAGTAATCTAAGTCCTATCTTTTTGTTCTCAGCTGGAAGAAGCACAAGGTTAAGAAAACCAAGAACGTTGCAGCTAAGGATTTTCTGGTTTCGCAGATCATTAACTACAACTAAGCTAACTACTTTAAATCTATCCAATTTCCTCAAGAAAACAGAGCATGAGGAAATGGAGGTGGTTTGACTATCGACGATAAACGAGTTTAGATTCTCTACTTGAAGGCAAGGTGGCGCATCTATCAGCTCAATCTAGACAAGTTTATTGGGCACAAAACAGATTTAAGAATTTACCATGACAATCTTATGAAACCCTATGTGGCATAACACTTGATCAAAATAGTAAAGACTTACAAAACAGATTTATCATCACAATCTCACGAAACCCTATGTGGCATAACACTTGATCATAATGATAAAAGATTCACAAAACAGATTTATCATCACAACCTCTTGAAACCCTATGTGGCATAACAATTGATCATAATGGTAAAGTTGCACAAAACAGAAAGAATTCACCATTACAACATGAAACCCCCTATGTGGCATAACAATTCACCATTACAATTGTGAAACCCTATGTGGCGAAGACACATGAACAAATACCAAAAGAGCAATATTGAGGGCAAGGTAGGCGCAGCATATATTTCTCTCTCCAGCAAAAGTTATTTACAAATGAGCAAAAGCTCTTATTTATATACATCAAGGTGTAGGGAACCCTAAAATCACCTTGTGTTAACTCAGTCCCGCAAAATGCATGCAAGATTAATTATTAAACCCTAATGAAGTAAACTATACAGCTTAATCGAAAGCTACCATCGCTTAACTGGCAATAAATAACCTAAATGGACCATGTGCAAGCATGCACGTCCTTATTTAAAGCAAAGTTAACTGGACACTACCTTCAGTTAACTGGAAACCCTAACCCTAACTCCTGTGTTGATAATTCCAAGAATGAGATAAGCATGTGTTAAGTTAGCAAGTAAACTCAAGACTGAAAGTCAAGTTAACTGCTGCTCTTGACTCAACCCTCAAAATTAATTGCAGGTTCCAACTGGCAGATCACTCCATGTCAACTTGGTCTAACACTTCGACCAAGAACTCATCGATCTCTCTGTCATGTGGCACTTTAACGCTGCTCAAAACAACAGTCTGTCTCTTTAGTTCTCTACCACTTTCTGTAATTGTGTGCATACATTCTTTAACATTTTCAGTAGCCTTCTTGAAACTCGCTGAAATTACTGAAAATGTGATCAGAACCTCCATCAAGATATCATAAACATGCTTCTGAAACTCAGTTTGTACAACCTCGAGATCAGCGTAGGTACCATTTTCACGAAGATAATTGCACAAGATCTGAGTGACTTTCGCGGCTCCGTAAATGAAGTGATCTCTGTTTCTTTTGCAGCCTAATGCTTCATTGTCGGGCTATTCGATGAAAACCTAAATTCAAGACCGATGAATTTCGAATTCGGCCTATTGAACCGCCTTTCCTCGAAAAACTTGCCCGTTGACTGTGAACACGGCTATATTCTGACAACTCTCTCTAGAAAGCTAAAATGGCTCCTGGTGAGGCTAAAAATACCCTGTCGGAGGATAATTTTCACCAAAAATTCTGAGACATGGGTTTTGTCCGGAAAATGATTCTAAGACAACCCACAATGTCAAAATTGTGAAAAAACTCCGTTTAGCCTAACATGCAAAGACTTTTCAGTCGAGAACTGCAGGGGTTTTTAGAGCTTCCGGGGGCAATTTTTCATGAGAAAATCTGGAACATGGGTTTTGTGCACAACTAATTCCTCGGACAAACCCGTGATGATGCATTTTCAAAAGATGTGTTTTGGCCCACATGGAAGAAATCTTCTAAAAAGCGGCGAGCTCGTATCGAAGGTCAGCGGGCACTTTCAAAAATCTAAGACATGGGTTTTGTCACGATGCTGAAATATGAACCCGTGATGGTCGATCAATATTTGTTGAATCTCTTTTCGACATGCTAAGAAAGTACCTAAGATGAGAAGAAGAAATACATTTAAGATAGAAAGTTTCATGGTTCTCGGCTTCAAGACCCGGCCAATCTCTTTTCTGGAACTTGATGAAACCTGCATGCAAAGTGAAAATAAAGTCTGGAATCTTCTTCCTCTGCACAATCTGAATTCGTTGCTACGAAGAACGCTGAATTCTGACACCTGTAGCACCTTTAGCTTGCTGCTCGCTCAAGAAGAATGTAGGCTTCGAAGTTTGAAATGAAGAAATAATGGACGCCAAGGCTGAAATAAATAAGCTTTCATCATTGAAATTCGCATAAAGCACTAAAGCTTGAAAAATGGCGCTTGGCTTCTAATTGGACCTCATTTTAGTTAACTAAAACTAAAATATGCTAAATAAAGCACCATGCTTTAGGGTTTTCCCTTTTCAATCTTCAGTTAACAACTTCATGCGATTTTGACTTTAGTTGACATTCTTCATTGAATTCGCCATCCTTCACACTTGCTTTAAATTCACAATTTAGAACTAAAGCGTCCCTTTTGAGAACTCCAGTTGACAATCTTTGTTGAAAAGAATTCGCCAATTTCATGCTTTAAATCTAAAAATAGCAACCCTTTCAAGACTTCAGTTGACATTCTTTCTAAAATGCGTAGCTTCACTAATTTATGCTTCATCAATAAAATCTAAATATGGCGACCCTTTTGATAAGTTCAGTTAACACTCAAATGCGCCATACTTCACAAATTTATGCTTCACCATTCATGCCGTCCCTTCTAGAACTTCAGCTGACACTCAATGAAGCGCCATCTTCACTAAAAACTTCACAATTGCAACCAAATTCGCCATGCATGTGAACTCCAGTTGACATTCACTGATAATCTTCAGTTAAGTGAACATGCAATCAAGTTAACTCAACATGCAAAGCAGTTAACTGAACATGCAAACTAGTTAACTCGACATGCATGTAAACCGAAGATCACTCAACATGCCAATATATGAACTGGTGATGACAACCTAGAACTTTTAGTCTAAATCGGGTAGCCGAACCCGCTTAAGGCCCATTCAACTCTTTGAAAATTCAATTTTGAACTCTCAAGCGAATTCCAGACTTAGCCAAATTTTATGAAAATTTAAGCTAAAACCTCTGCCGGGACCTCTGTTCATCCTCTGACACTGGTTGACTGACTTCTCCGATTGGCTGGCTAACAAGTGCATTGCAGAACTAAGTAAGAACTGATCAAAA
>VDFB02037943.1:0-12726 GCA_007258455.2 Sequoia sempervirens | reverse complement strand
TTTGGAATAAAATTAGTTACTGAAGAAGGACTATTGGCCATATGATCTGTAGCTCCGGAATCAATAATCTAGGAATTAATTTTGGAATTGGAAGTAAGATAAGCATGAAAATTACCTAACACGTGAGAGGAAGTGGATGGACTGTTGCCAAAAGAGACAGTCTTACTGAGTTGTTGAAGAAGCTGACCCAACTGATTGATTGAAAAAGAAGTCTCGGCTACAGCAGCATGATCCTTCTGACCCTTATATTCATATTTGAGATGAGGATGTAATTCCCAGCAGCGATCCTTGGTATGCCCAGTTTTCTTGCAGTGATCACATTGATAGGGTTCCTTCTTACCCTTGTAGCGAGAAACATTCTTGTTTTTGTCAGAAAAATGATGCTTTCTTTTATCATCCTTTTCGGCCAAAAGGACATGAGATTCAATCTTTTTCGTTGAAGTTTTGGATTCTGAGCTCATAGTCTTTCTTCGAGTTTCCTCTCGCTGAATAATAGCACAAACACCAGTGAGGGTGGGTAATGTGGCATCCATCAGAAGATTGCACCTTATGTATTCATACTCAGGCTTCAGACTATGAAGTAGTGAGAAAATTTTATCCTCCTCAGCTCGTTTCAAAAGAGTTTGAGCATCAGTGGTATGTGGACGATACAGGTTCAATTCATCCCACAGTTTTTTTAGATTCCCAAGATGTTCACTAAAGGTTTTTTCACCTTGTTGGGCTGCAGCAATTTCACGAGTGAGTTCAAAAATACGGGCAGCATTATTTTGGTTCCCATATAATTCAGCAATGGAATCCCACAGTTCTTTTGCTGAATTAGAAAAAGTGAAAATTTCGGCAATATGGGTTTCCATTGAATTGAGTAACCATGATCGAACAAGCTGATCATTGGATATCCAATCCTCATATCCCGATTCAGTAGTTTGAGGACACTGTTTATCACCATTAACGAAACCAAATTTTTTCTTGCCACCAAGCAACAAAGTAACAGCTCTAGACCATGCTACATAATTGATACCATTTAACGGGACTGATGAAAGTCTCCAACTAGGATTCGAATCGAACTCAGCCATGAAAAGAGCAAGAAAGAAGACGCAAAAGAACACTTACAAGATTTTTGAAGAACACCAGATTGCAAGAAGAGGCTTTTTACTACGCAAACCAGACTTTTGTTTTATTGCTGGCCGCAGTTGACTTCACATGCCCCAGATCTTTTGTGAGGCGTTTCTGGCTCTAGCTCCAGCGACTCTAATCACTCGCTAGAATCCTTTTTATTACCAGGACCTCGATTTGCCCCAAGAAATCTGAATTTCTGCTTAGTGGATTCAATAAAAGGATGAATGTGGCCCTTGTGGAAGAGATCGGCAGCAGAAGAGGGTTTGATATTTGCAGAGAACCAAAAAAATGCGCCACACAAAGGAAGATCACGGGTTTGAGCGGCCAGATCGCGCGCTGGAAGCACATAAACAGGTTCAGGAATAAGTAAAAAAGGCCACACACCCTCGAAAATGGCCACACACCCTTGATTTGGCTCAGGAATAAGCCAAAACTGATCCTGAAGAGAATTATGCGGCGAAGAAATCGGGAGTTTCACAAGCTGCTCTGCGATACCACCGAAACCATATAAACCATTCAGAACACACAGTGTATGTGGTTCGGCCGTAGCCTACGTCCACAGGAGAGAGATCGATATTATTCATGATTGTGTCTTTGGAGATTACAACACTTCTGCATATAAAGAGATACAACAGCCTTAATTAGAAGGCACGGATTAGGACGAATCCCACAATTTATGCTTTCTCCAGATTAGGTAGATAGATACAAATCCCGATAATCTCTCTTCTCCAACAGCATTCCTAAACAAACTACATTCATGTCTTAAAATAAAACCATTTACATTGAACAAAGAAAAGTTTCGTGAAAACAATTAAAAAATAGCGTCTACAAACATGAACCATGAACCATACGATCAAGCTTTTCGATTGCAACCACATTCCTCTTTTCCCAAAACAAAATGCTTACGTCCTTGCAGTAAAGCAGGAATATCAACAAGTTCAGCCTACATTAATTACTTACATTCTTTCATTCATGAAATATTTGAAGGATACAACAATCTCAAACAAAAATTATAAACAATAAAAAAATAATATAGAACATAGAAATTGACACCGGAAACCTCAATTCATATTGATCATTCATAGAAATGTATATTTATACAAGTTTACATCAAACGGAATCATGTAACTGTTGTCACCCGTAAATAACTGTTTTGTTAACTATACTGATTACACAATGTTTATTATTTATCCAACAATATTCATGAACCAACAAATATTTTGCTCCAGATTTTCCCGAAAATAACTTATAATTCTGCGTAATACATTAATTACTTACATTCTTTCATTCATGAAATATTTGAAGGATACAACAATCTCAAACAAAAATTATAAACAATAAAAAAATAATACAGAACACAGAAATTGACACCGGAAACCTCAATTCATATTGACCATTCATAGAAATGTATATTTATACAAGTTTACATCAAACGGAATCATTTAACTGTTGTCGCCCGTAAATAACTGTTTTGTAAACTATATTGATTACTGATTACACAATGTTTATTATTTATCCAACAATATTCATGAACCAACAAATATTTTGCTCCAGATGTTCCCGAAAATGACTTATAATTCTGCATAATACATTACACACGTGCTTGACTAGCAACTGTGAAGCAAGATGAATTTCCACAGGGCCCAGCTTCGTGGCTTACACCAACCTCATCACCATACAACTAACTGAACGATAGAAAAATCTAATGTATCTGGAAATCTCTTTTCACCTACATACTAGTTATGGAGTTACAGCACAGCTTGAACCAGCAACCACAATATATCACAACAGCATTGTAAATGAATATCAAGACTCAGCTTGATAAGCCACAACCACGAATGTGATGATAGCACATATTCCACCTTCCATCTTCAAGAGCAGTCAATATATTTGGCCTTCTTGTAATTTTCCTTAAAGAGTTTTAATCCCTCATTACCATACTGCATCAGCAGCCCAGCCAATAATAAGATGGTAATGAAAAATATTTCATGCCTTTCACAGAAGCAAGGCGGGCTCTTAGTGTTATTGGTTCATCTTAAGCTCAACACTAATTTGGCACCACTGAACCTTCTGGCCTAAAAAGCTGTATGCTAAGAAGTCCCGAAGCACTTTGTATAGATACTTCATTTGCAAACAAGCTTCAAAGACGTGCTAAACGAATAGATCATTGAGCTGGGGAATTCGAGGCATCAGGAAATCTGTTAGTGATACGAGATACATATTTAATAATGGTTGGATCTGGAGATTGACGGAGGCGCATCAGAACTTGGAAGAATTCAGGTGAGCGAAGAAATTGTCTACATGGTGCATGGATGCACATATTACCCAGGGAAAAAAGGGCTATCTTGAGGGGTGACTCACTGCTTGCGTCCCTTCTTCCGGGTGTTAATGCAGTAGCTGAGTAATCTGAGATTACTCTCAGTAATGCCTACACAGATTACAGGAAAAAAAACACGACAAACAATAAAATTGACAAATTAATAATGTGCATTTTAAAAAGATCTAAATGGATGTTTTTCTAACATGTAAATACAAGTTTGATGTTCTAACCTGCATGGCCCCCTTGGATATTATGTCCTCACATAGTCTGCTTGAATTTCGCACAAGATTGCTTAAAGCACCTGCAGCATTCGCTTTAGTTTTGTCTTCTTCCTCTCCAAGCAAGAGGTTTGTAAGATGCGGTATAGATCGTCGGAGTTGGTCATATAAATAATCACTATGATAAGCAGCATTGCCAACCTAGTTTTCAGAAGTATTGTCCAATTAGAGTCCATAAAGCATAGAATTCTCAATAAGAAGATATTTTCATATCTAAGTCCTACCGCAAAGCAGGCAAATTTTCTGGTGCGCCTGTCTGGGTCTGCACATCTATCAATGAGAAGATTAATAATATCATGCTTGAGCTGCAAAAACAACATCTGTCAGTGTGCTTTCTAATAACAAAATACATGAAAGCTTGCACGCCTTCAGTGAGAGACCCCAGAGACGGTAAAGGAAAAGGGACTGTCAAAACAACGAATGCATATGGAAGAGAAATATTGATCCTCTAGTTCAAGAAATATATGACTCACAAGAAAATCATAGAAATAAGGTGTGTGACGACACATATTGCCCAAGGCACTGCAAGTTTTTGAACGTATATTGGCATCATCATGGTTCAAGAAACATTTCATTGTCCCAAACAAATTTGCTTTTTCTATTGGTTCATAGAAGTCCTGCGTCAATCATCAAAAGGTATCAAAATTGTTAAGGCTAAACAAAGTCCTTATTGTAAAAGGTTTCACTTACTATGAGAACAAAGTAGCAGTGGACACAAAACTAAAATGCAAACATGAGAAGTATGAATCTTACTTTTGACATTCGAGCCAAGTCTGAGATGATCATCAAAAGATCCAAAATGACTTCCTTAGGACATGCGCTATCAAGCACCATCCCTATTGTGCTGGGGGTCAGGAGACTGCTTTTGACAAGCTCGACAGCAAGGGTCTTCGAGCTAACCATTTTAGCAATAAGAGCAACAGGCCTTCCATAATCTGTTGCTTCCAAATATTCCAAGCACTTCAGAAGAGGAGCAACAACGCCAACCTGGTTTTGACCAATAGATAAAATGCCTGAGTTTAAGTAGTTCAAAATCTCATTTGTTAAAGAGCCTGACAAAAACTAACCGATGTTAGACCATTCCCATCCTTACAAGCTCTTCTTAACATGTCCTGGGAACATCATTATGTATAAGAATTTCTTGATAATTAAATAGTTTATCTTTTATCTTCTATATCATTTATTGACAAAAGGAGAGAGAGCATCTAGAAAAAACATTGATAACATGGATGTATTTTTCTATAAACTTTCTAACTACAGCTTGTGTTAAAACTGTATCAAACCTCAAGAAGCATTTGTGAATACTGAGGCATACTAGAAGAAACCGCCTTTATGATATCCACATTTTCACTGCCCACTCTTCCACCTGGAGAGCTTGAGTTAAGAAGCAAACCACTACCGATAGATGCAGATGTTGAAGGTAAACCGGGAGATTGCTGAGAGATGATAAAAGGAAATGCCAAAATATTAATGATTTCATTCACTAAGTTTCTCAAACCAGCACTGCCCCCACCATGCCCATCCCAAGATTTCAAGTACTTGAGATGTGTTTCATTCATCAATCCTATGATTAAACTGAGAGGCTCTCTCTTTAAGAGAACATCACGGAATGCGCCACCAGTTAAGCACTGTGCTATTACCGACAATGCCCAAACAACACCTGTTGGAGAGAAACCAACCTTATCCTCTAAGCAATTACCTACTTCATGGTTTATCTTTGAAGGCCCATCTGCCAACAGAGAAATAAGTAGACTGGGAATACCATTTGAGCATGCTTGCTCTACAGCCAGTGGTCCTCCCCATTTAACTCGTGTTTCAAGTAAACCAACACAACCATCTCTCAGTCCGTGCCAATGCGTGAGCATACCAATTCCACAGTTTACCACAGCCCACTCGTCTTTCCTATCACATGCCTTTGATTCTGAAACAAAAGGTAGCCTGAGATGGCCACGTATTGTGGATGTTGGAAGAATCTTAGCTAATGCAATTTCAGCTACCGATGATGAGTTGATAGGTCCGTGTGCATCATGTTCAAGGGACAGGATAGAAGCCAAAGCTAACATAGCTGCTACACAGCGATGTTGAGGAAAAGCACCAGTTGACCAATCATCAGAAGAAGATTGTTGAGCAAGTACTTCAAGACGAAATCGCTGTTTTGGTTGAGATGCAGTCAAGACACAGGAAGCATTACGCCTTCCACACAACTTCAACCCCTGTGAAATGGTTGCAAGAGTAAGACATATATGTAGAATAACAGTCTCTTTACTGGAATATTTGGCTGCATTATCTGATTCATTAGAAGGTGCTTCTTTATTGGAAGTCGATTTACTGTGTAGTGACAGCAATTGAAACATAGTCCCAACAACAGTTCCATCTCCACCTCCATTCACAGCACTAGATACAGGCTCTTGAACTGGTATACCACATAATACATCACAAGCAGAGGCATTGTAAATGCAGCAACGCATCAGAACCTGAAGAAATCATGTGCAAATTTGGAATCAGTGCAAAATTAGAGAGGATATAAACTCAATTAGCTGATTACTAAATGAAAAACTCTCGACATTCAATAATGCTTATATGCACATTTAGACTACATGATATTAAGTACCACAAATAAAAATTGGTTGTTTAGAGGAGAACGGTTCTTTAACAAGTTACTGAAATATTTACATTTTATGGCAATTAATGCAATAAACTAGAGAGAAAATGAGTACCATTCAGCAAGACATTTAGTACACCTTACAAGAAAAAGAAAAATATACAAAAGAAGGCACAAGGGAGGGATAAGGAAAGACTAAAAATTGGCACCAGTGTTATACACTAAGTTGAAGAATAATTGAGAACGGCATACAAGTGAACAAATAGAATATGGACAGTTCACTTAACTTTTGCATGTCCATGGACAGTTCCTTGTTTGAAAAATATAATTTTACACAATCTTCAAACCATTCCATTCCAAATTATGAAATTCCATTCAGTACTTGAATTAAAAGCAGACTTCTGGAATAGATGATTATATCATCTTAATATTCAAGATTTATTATCTACATTCCTAGACAAAAAATCTAACCTGACCTTGAAACATAGGCTAAACGAATTATACTTATGGCCCTGTTCCAAAAACATTTGCCACATCAGTAAACTGAGAACCTATGTTACCACAAGTTTCCAGGGCGGGGACTGCAAGGGATGGAGGGATGTGTTTCGGGGTCCCCAATTTCTTGGGCTATTTTTGGGGACAGCTTTATAAAAAATAGGGAAAATTTAAATATTCATACGATAACATTGATAAAACATTCATATATACAGTATAGAACCTTAATACATAACATTTGTGTTAAATTGAGAGTTCACATGAGAGATGAACAAATTAGTAAATGTCAAAACTTAATTTGTGTGTGTATGTGTGCAAAAAAATTTAAAAATATATATAATTGCAAATACATTTGATAAATCATACAATATTATGTTTTATAATAATAATGACATTTGAATCTTTGATAGTACGATACTTCATCATTGATAAATGATATTGTGATAGTCATAAAGATAATTGTCTAAATTGTAAGTTTTTGGCATCCACTCCCAGACCCCCGTTGTAATCAAATTTCTTATGTGACAAGAGATCTCAATAACTAGTGGAGGTTGGGAGTGGAGACCCCAATGGGGTCAAGAGGGAGCACTCCTGGCTCACTCCTTGCCGCAATACAAGGCAAGGTAGAGGGGCAAAGCACCCACAACCAAACACAAATTAAGGCCTTTGAAACCACACAAACCTTCATGGTGCATGCTATTTTCACAATTTATCATCTTTTAAAGCTTTGGGGCTTATTGATAAAAAAATTACGTTTTTTATGTGCACGGCCAGCTGTCCCCTTTAATTTTTTGGGACATCCCCTCCATTTTTTCCCAATTTGGGGACAGCTTGGGGACATCCCCTAGGCGTCCCCACATCCCCAAAACGTCCCTAAAACGGGGACACCCCAAAAACTGCTGGGGATGCATCCCCGGGTTTCCCTGCTGAAAACAAATGGGTGCTTCAAAGCCGATGCAATGGACCACGTAAGTTACCAGAAGCGAGCAACAGATTTTGAACAGGAAACATGACTATGGGGGGAC
The DNA here is from genome assembly GCA_007258455.2 of Sequoia sempervirens. Lineage (NCBI taxonomy): Eukaryota > Viridiplantae > Streptophyta > Pinopsida > Cupressales > Cupressaceae > Sequoia > Sequoia sempervirens. Next base: position 4,890 of record VDFB02037943.1, on the reverse strand, counting down.
TTGAAAGGCTTGACAGAAAATGGTAATGCTTAACACCTATGTTGCCTAATTCTTATTTTCAAATTGCTGGTCATAAAATCCTCTGTCAGCTGCTAAAATTAAAATAATGAATCATTTTGCAAACCTTAAAACAGTCGTGCTGATTTGCCAATATCTGCCCCTGGTGGTTGGTGTTTATTCAAGAAGCCCTTTTGTATCTTGCTCAACAACACCAATTGGCAGCACAACATTGTCAATATCCATTAACCCCATATCCCGCTGAAGTCCATTCAGTATTTAGATATTGCTTAGGATTAAAAAACAGAGGTTCAAACAAAAAATAGCCAGATCCTCCACCTTTTTCATGCCTAACAAGTTATGCTTCATCAAATGAATGAAGCGTAATCACCCTATTTTCACTCATGGGTAGACAAGCTGATCAATCTATTAAGTGAAATAAAATATTAAAAAGTTAAAAGTTGAAACATTGAAAGCAATTTTGACTCAATAAGTCATTGAAACTAACAACCAAACTTAAAATTAAAAAACTTGAATGAACTGGACAGAAAACACGAATAGCTAACCATTTTAGCATAGATGCTCTTGCCCCATACTGCTCTCAAAAGTCCACAAAAATGAACATAAATTATACAACATTGGCATGCAAAAACTGGCATCTTTGCCTTAGTCCAGCCTATTACAAAGCAATCATCTTGAAGAACATAGCATCTATACATGTTTACCTATGAAACCATTTGAGAATAAGCAAGTATGCCACAAAATTGGGATGCACGGCATCTTCCAGCTTGCCCTGAAAGGTAGGTGGACAATATCTGAAGTATGAACATGGTAAGAACATGAACCAGACTTCAAACCTCATGTAGTTTCTCCCTCAACAAACAAAGTTGTTTGTAGATATCACACAAGTATTGCTAGTCACTCTCAGTAAATTGTATTCACTCAACAATGACAATGGAAAGGTTTTAAAAGACTTCCACACATTCCCCAAATAAAAGCTGATCTGCTGCACCTAAAAAGATCAAAAATCTCATTTGTTGTAAGTGTGGTTACAATTATTCCCTCCATCACTTCCAAATTGTAGATGTCACCATTAATAGAGCTGTCAAAAAGCATATACACCAGTAATGCATTCAGGTTACTCTTGTTATGTGGATGGTAAGCAATTCTTGTTCTGTTGATGGTACCATCATTGGTCACAGTTTAAAAATCCCCCTTGGCCAGCTAAGGGAGTGCTCCCACCTGCAATGGATTGAGACTGATCCCCATATTATGCATAGCAACAAGATTTATCATCACCACTACCTCCAAGACTGTAATGTCCCCTCTTCAAACTTAAACCAGATACTCTGTTTTCACTGCAGAATCATGTCTACAGCCTGTGAGCGTGATATAAACATGGCACAGCAGACGTATTCTCCACCACAGCAAATATCAATACAAGGAAAATACAATTTCCAGCCCCAAGGAAAGATAAAAGTAATATTATAAAATGATTATAATTGAGGTTTATTTTTTATAATATCAATCAAGGGGCATTTGAAGAGGTACATCTTTTGAAGGAAAGCTCTATTTAAGAGTGACAAAGCAAGGAGAAGGATACATTGATAAAAGATTGTATTTTCCAATTTGTAATCCTTGTTGGAACATTGGACTTCAGTTCAATTAACCTATGGATGAAAACCCTCTAGGTCTGGAATTGGAGGACGAAAACCCACAATTCCTTGGAGTGATTTCACACAGAGATCACCATTATGCAGAAAGTTTGTTTCAAAAACTTATTGAAGATTTAAGTCAATGGATATATGTTGAATACTGTAGGATCTGTTCACTGCACCAAATATTATACTAATCATTGTTGACCAGTGTGGAATGAACTACAGCCAGGAAAGACAAATCGGTGGATTAGAATATATATTTTCTGAACAGTGTTGGCCTTAAGTATTATGATCACGGATTATTGTCAATGCAGGAGTTACTTTCTGAGGAGTCATTTGAAGACTGGTCATTGCATTATAGCTAAAGTAATATTGTCGCTTAAATCTGTCAGAAGTAGCGATTAATATATGGACTTTGGATATCTGCTGTTAACCATCTAAAGTTCCATATCCCTTATAACTGCCGCATGTTCTATAATTATTTTCCAAAAGTAATCAAAGGGAGATTTTGGGTGCCAAGTATCCACCGTGCAGTCAGAAGAGACAAAAAGCTGATATTATTAATAAGTACAACCAGAAAAAGGTAATCGCTACATCTTTAGTAAAGTTTTATTAATTTGTTTGTTGCGATTCAATATCATTGGAAATTGTTTATTAATACTTTGAAGTGGGCCCAGTTGTAGTCAGAATATTCAGATTTCATTAGCAGAATAAGGAGACCAGCAAGCAGCACAAAAAGATTAGGTGATATTTTTTTATTAATTATCAGAAGTACCAATTGGAAAGATCATAGTTTCCTGCAAAAATATCATTCCATAGAAATTAAAAATTAAGCTTGATCAGACATTATTTAAAGAGACTGGGAAGTTCTATATCCATTTTCTTCCACTATTCTAATCAAAGGTGTGTAAGACTTTTTCTTTGTGAGTTTATTGCTCTTAGTTGTTGGTCCTTAAATGGGAATCTAGAAATACGAACCTGGTCGCTTCCTTTGCCTTGATCACCTCATTTTGGCTTACCAAAAATGTTGGGCACATTAGGGATCTTTTAAATATTGTTAACTCTCAAAAATACAAGGAGAGTTAATATAGACCCTGGTCTTATGTGTAACAACACCATAGCCACTCAGCCCCTTCACCCCTTCCACTTATTTAGGCATTAGAGATCTACTTCAGTTCAGCATCAAAGAACTACAAGTCTCCTTGGCTTGCAATCTAGACTACAAGGAAAGCACTCCTTATCAGCTTTTTCTCCACTTCGTAAAGTTTGCCTTGAGGTTTAAAAAAATTAAAGGTGGTGCACCTTGCTTCCTCCCTGCATTTTCTACTCCGGTCTCCTTAAAACTGAACACTTCCCAAGGGATATCATCAGATCTTGCACTGAACCTTTCATGATCATGGATGATGATTTCATTGGTTCTTGTGACCCAAGCCTTGCTACAAACATGACAATGCCAGTTCCAAAACTTAGTCTTGGACTTTGCTCTTTCAGTCCTTGCTCCATTTCATTGAAAGGTTCTTCCCTCACATGACCATTGCTACTTGTACTTACATCATATTGTTTGTGGTTTCACACCTTTTGGTTCACCCCTCTATTTATGTACAAATAGTATTTAGTTAGTTTTCATAACCTAAAGCTCTTCAGCTTTGTAATTTCCTATAAGAAAACACAATAGAAATAATCCGTGGAAGGTCAAGGCCCAATACTTAGAAATCCACTTTATTTAGAATCCACATCCACATTAGAAGCCAACTATGGAAGACCAAGAGTCACAATTTAGAATTCCACATTAGATGTCCCTAAGAGGAATTGAACTTGGGTCTCCACAATGAGAACCCAACATTTTAATCAATTAAGCTCAATCTCTTAGACAACAGATTCTTTATAAAAGATAAATGTATTATTGTATATAACATATTACAAAGTCCCCTAGTGGAGCAGCCGTGGCAAACTCATTGACAAGTGCAAAGAGTTGGAAAAGAAGATAATTACAATAAAAGAGAAAACCAAAAACCATAAAGTTATAGTAGCTAATGGAAACTAAAGTAACAGCTATAAGCAATTAACAATAAAAACATCAATTATAAATATTGAGATACAATATATAAGTAGCAATGAGCAAAATAGACGAGTAGACAAATTGTTCTTCACTGTTTTGAAACAAGGAGAAATTTGTTTATCTGTAATATCCCCAAATAGAGATAATAGAAAAATAACAATATATCCAAAACCAGGACACAGAAAAATCTAAAACTTAATTTGCATATAAGAATTTCAACAACAAACTCAGATTTAAAATCGGATTAATGATTTAATTTTTCTGCTAAAAGAAATAAATTTCTGAGTATTATTGAAATTAAGGAAAACAATAAAGAATCCTCTTATTTCTGCCCAGAAATTCCAAAAATTTGAACACAAATGGTTTTTCTTTAATTTTGTGATAACGGCTATCAAAGTATGCAGATTTTAGATACAAAATACCTCCATCTTGAAAACCAAACCCTATCGCTTCTAAAATATGGCCAAACTTCCTAAGACAAGGTAGCACTAGGTCTGACTTGCACTTTTGTTTCTGTCCTCAAGAATGCTCAGAAATGTGAAGATATCATGCCATAGTTGAACCAAATCTGAACCTTCAACTCTGAATTTCACCTCTAAATCGGCCTCCAAACCTAATAAACAATTGCAGCCTAGAAAAGATGATGTGCTAGGGTTTCACAAACCAAAGCTCTTCCACCGAAACACACTCTTTTGACTATGAGGAGCCTGTATGTCTCTCTAAAACCAAAGATACTCAAGGGTTTCAGACCTTAAGCCAAGTTGCAGCAGCAATAAACAAGAAACTCGCCACATAATGAGCTCTAAAAGAGCCCTAGAGAGTTAAAGCAAATAATTGTATCTGAGCTATCATTTTAGCCACAGACCGGAATATGTGACCGATCAGTAGACATATATATATATATGACTTTATAAATATTTTGTGCATCATATGAATATTCTCACTTTTGCGATTGATTTCTTCCAGTTTGAGGGTGTTCTCTAATGCATCTAATAACTCTGTCATTTTATTTATGCACTGTTGCATCTATCTTGGATATATCTGTGTGTTCACAGGCATAACTCCCTTTTAGAATTATTAATTTCGGACCCTAGTGCAGAAAGGAGAACTTGTTTCTATCTGTAGCAGAGGGCGGTGTCTTATAGTGGTATCAAAGCCTGAATCCTGCCAACCTAC
>VDFB02037942.1:0-13827 GCA_007258455.2 Sequoia sempervirens | reverse complement strand
ACCTCCTTACTTCTATTTGTGCAAAAGCTTACAAGCTATGTATGTAATTGTATTACTTTTGAACTCTGATTTATATTTGCAGTGTAAATGAAATTCATGTGGAAATATATTGTATCTTGTACATATTTATCAATAAAGAAAGGAAAATTTTTATTGTATTGTCTTTGTTACGTGTTACCTTTACATGCTTAAAGTGAGATTTGGAAAATTTCAATTAATGCAAGGGAACGGTCGTTACATGTGGTATCGGAGCTACCAGGTTTTGCACTGAAACCTATGAGCTCATTACGCAACAATGCGTAAACCTTATCAGAAGATAATGGTTGAAAAGTTCTTGTGCCACAACGGCAAGAGAAAAGAACTTAGAGAAGTGAAAAGGAAAAATAAGATCCTTAGTAACTTATGTAAACTGGGACGAGTTAAGAGTTATCCCTAAAAAAAAAGAACTCCTAAACCAACAAATATCACCTAGAATTGTGGAAGTATATGCAATTAGGTTAGGCAGAAAGGTTAGGATGAATAACCAGATTCTATCTTTATCCAACAAAATTGTTTTATGACTCCAAGGAATGAGAAGGAATGTGATAACCTTTTGTAGTTGCAAACTACAGTTATAAAGAGTTGGGAACTTTTGGATTTTATTAGAACAACTACGAGTCTATGAGAATTTGAGAATGAAACAAGGGAATTAATGTCGGAGTCAAGACATCAGGGCGACAACAGAAATTGTCAGATGAGAAACCACTAAAACCTAGGAAAAGATAGAGTAAGAGGCTGCACGGAATATGGCAAGGTAATGTCCAGTATACCAGGAAATGAAGATCAAATGTCATTGTTGGTAGCACATACATACTCTCTTTAGATTCCAGAGGAAAATGGTAGAACATAAGACAGATCAATCTGATTATGTTAGTAGAACTAACATAATGTTCTAAGTGGATAAACTCATCAAAGCAAACAACGTTTTTGGAAAACTTGACTTACAGGATTTTGATTTTAAATAATATATTGTGGACGAGTAGTTGCTTAGAATCCTGAAAGGGTATTTCAGCTTAGCAAATAATGATAGGGTTACATAAACCATGATCATACTTGAAACGTTCATTTCAGCAAATGTGCAAAATATTATAGTCAATAAGCGAAAGTGGTAAACCAAAACTTGCATGAAAATCTTGTGAATGTATGCTTATATGTTTTCCAAAAGATAGTTAAAAGTTTAATTAGGCTAAATTGTATTAAACATTCAGGTTTAAGTGAACTTTTAAATCATGGTGAAAGTGTATGATAGAACGAGAAATATTCCTGGAACAAGTCGTGAAGAGGAACAAGAACCAACAGGAATGGAAGCAAAGCTGGATCAGATTCTGGCGAGATTGTCCAATCTTGAAAAGGAAAAAGCAGTCGAGATACTTATCACCAATAATGAAGAGGAAAGTTCTTCGCATGGAGAAGACATTAATCATAAACATGAGAAGGAGAAATCTCCAACTCTGTCTATTGAGAAGAAGAAGAAACAAGTGTCCACTGAGTTAACAAGGGATATGAAGAAGATATACCCTCCAAAATTTGATGGAAGTGCCCGAGGTGATGAAGCTGAAACCTGGTTAGTACAAATGGAAAAGTACTTTGAAATAAGAAATTATGACGAAGTTACTAAGGCAACTTGGGGTGCTTATCAGTTAGCAGGTGAAGCCTCTAATTGGTGGATAAACAAAAAGCTAGAACTTGACATAAGTTCTTGGAAGCTCACTTGGGGGGAGTTCATTGAGATTTTCTGCAAACGATGGTTGCCACAACTCTATTATGACTAAAAACTCTTTGACTTTCAAGAATTGAGGCAAGGGACCAATAAGTCAACGAGTACTGGGAGAAGTTTATTCGGCTTATTCGATATATTCCTATCTATCATAAAGATGAACGATTCCGGATCAGGAAATTCATCTTGGGACTGAACAAAAATATTGGAGGTGAAGTCGATATGCATGGTCCGACCACAATGGACCTTGACTAAAATAAAATGTTATATTATAAAGTCACTTGAGAATAAAATAATATTATTTTCTAGAAGCTTTTTGGAGGTGATTGTGAATTCTTTATAAGGAGCTCATTGCAAGCCATTTCTTCACATCTTGAGTTCATCTACTTTCATGCTTGTGTGGTGAAGAGCTTGTAAGCTTGCATTGTCCGAGGGTTTGAAAACTCTAGGATACCAAGTTCGGTTGTGCAACATCAACCCTAGCTGGAATTGAGTGGGAGATACTTCAGTCTTCCAATTTGGGACAAAATTTAATGGTCTATGACCAAATTTTGAGTGCATTGAAGAAATCGATTTTGGAGATAATATTTGCAGATTTTATTAATCATTTTTCAGTTTGGAGGGAATTGAATTTTGCAGCTGGGAGTTTGATTTTCAGTCATAAAGGAAATTTGATATTATTCTTGGAAAATCATGGCATTTCTTGGACTTTTGGTGCAGCTTCTTTGAAGTATTTTTGGAGTCTTTCTTTGACAAACTGGGCACACATTCCAGCAGGCTCGATTTGGCAAGTGGGAGGCATAATTCAGTTCGAATTGGCTTGAGGAAAGGACGCAGACCATCAAGGAATTAAGGCGCTGCATCTTGGCACCAAGAGGGACAATTTTTGGAAAAGGACGACTGTGTTACATCAGATTTTCATCACAGCATTTGGCGTTATTCCCAGGTTCTCTAAATCAGTTGTAATCTTTGCATATTTTAGTGGTATTTGCATTGTTGAAATAGCTGGAACAGATCACTGTTATAACTGTGATATTATATTGTAATACTTACATATTTATAGTAATAAAGTCTGCATATCATATCATTGCCATTAGGGTCTGAGTTGGTCTTTATTTACATCCCATATTGTCCTTCATAAGGGTGATCAGCATTGTAATGATTTGAGTTTCATAATAGCAATTCATGGAGTTTGGAGTTTGCATTCAAAGTGTTTGTAAAAATGCCAATGTGCTGTAGGTGCAAATTTGCATAAGTTTCAGTCATACTATTGCATAGAAAAATCCAAAAATATTTGCATTTCATCTCTAGTGCATTTCAAGTCATTGGGCATTGATAGTTAAGCATTTTATGCATCATTCCATCATTCAAAACAAGAACAACCAAACAGAAAATCAATTACCAGCAGTAAACAGTTTGCAAGACAAGTGTTTGTCAAAATTCCCAAGACAACAAAACAGAAAATTTGGGATAGATTTGGCAAGGCACTTTATATTAAACAACAAGTGCTGAAAGTAAAATAAGACTCAACCACTTCTTCAGTGGGAGTAATTACAAAATATTAAAGTGCAGAAATATAAATAGTTGTTAGTACTACTAAACCAGCTTTACAATGATAGCTTCAGCTGCACAATAATGTAAAGATATATCAACAAAAACCTCACTATGTTAGAGAATAATCCCTAACTGATACAATATGCTATAGAATAGGAAATATAGCATAAAATCATAATTATATCAGATCTGATTAGAAACAGTAAACATAGAAAATCAGACCAGCAACATAAGAATTCACCAATTTACTCATAACTTCACCAAACGGACTCCGAATGACGAGAGGCTCAAAGCAAATGAATCCTAGAAGCTACATGTCCAAAATACAACGGGAAGACACCTCCAAAATCTGCACATGTCAGTGGAGAATTCAAGGAGGAGTTTGCAATAATGATTACTCTACTCAACCGAGTCACAGGTCAAGCAGAGGCCACTAAATTCCAGCCATGGATGTTTTATATCATCTCTCACATCATTAATAAAACAGAGCTTTATGACTGGCCGACTTTGATCAGCGATAGTCTCCACCATCAGATGACAAAATATTTCAAAATCCATGAGTTTCACATGATTTCCTACCTTGTGTATCTAATGGCCTATCAAGGTAAATTCAAAGGTTTGAATATCGTAGGAACTCTGGGTACTCAACATGTATATCATCATTACCCACTATTGGAGTTTTCAGAGTCAACACATAATTATATGCGGGTGAATGATGCATTCTTGATGCATACAGTGAGAGACTTAGACAATGAGTTGCATGTACAGATTTCATCAGGTGCCAAAGTAGCAATGGCAGAGTGGGCTGATTGGTTCATCCAGTTTCTACATTCTCCTTTATCAGAGTGTACGGATTATCAAGTAGTCTAGTCATGTTGCCGAGGTATCCCACAGATGAGGTGGTGTTCATGGAGTTTATGAGGTAAGTGAATGAAATTCACACGTTCTTGCAAAACCGAAAGAAGGTTGCTTTTAGTTTTCCAGTTGAGTTGGGTATCTACAGATGTAGATCATCGGTTGATGCCAAGGTGATGGGTGATGAGTTATCAAAATTTGGCCTCAAGTTGTTCAACAAGAGGCGATCATACGATCCTCATGGCATTTTTGCATCCCGTCTTGGCCAAAATCACGCTCATGTGCTCGTGGTTGAAGATTTTTGGGCTAATTGCGATGATGAGTTTGAAGTGTGTAGGCGCAGTAACATCAGGTTTACCCTCCAGCAGATGGTTGATTTCCTGTCAGAGCATGTAGAAGGATTGTCCGATGATGATGGAGAAGTGCTTCTTCCTATGTACGCCAAAGATCAAATTGAGCAATGGCCACTTCCACAAGTCAATTGGTCCATCAAAGAAAGTGCTTCAATTGAAGAAAGAATGAGCCGGATTGTCAAAAACAGCAAGATTTTCCTAAACCTCAAAAGGACACGAAAGGAAGCTATTCCAGTTACAGAGCCGCCAATAGTCCAGTCATCCCTACCTTCTTCCAAACCAAAACCAACAATAAAGGCTATGAGCCACCCTCCAGAAAGTTTGAAGATTGGTAGAATGGCAAAGAGTACAAAGAGAAAGTTGGAGTTCTTCGATGCAGTTCAGTAGGAACAGCCGATAGTTGTATCAAAAGTTCCACTAGAAGAGCTAGCGCCACAAGCAGAAGCAGTGCCTTTGTCACCTGATTCTCCACCATCGCTAAGGTCTTCTCACATCCATATTGATTCAGAGGTTGAAGATGTTGATGAAGCTGAAGCCGAGCCTCCCAAAGAAATTAGTAAAGACACCTCGTCTTGGCTTGAGAACATCATGGGAAGAAAGAGGAGGAAGCCTTCGTATCAGCTGAACTTTGTAGAGCTTGAAAGCGTTTACCAAGACACCCCAGTGAAGAAACCTAAGAAACAAGTTCACATAGAGAAGAATCCAGATGGTGGAATTATCATTGAGATTGCTATGCCTCCAGAAGATAAGAATATTGATAAGGTTGAGATTGATGACTTCACAGTTGTCAAGGCCAATCTCGGTAAAAGCAATTGGCATATCGACTTGAATCTCTTAGAGGTTGCAACAGGAAATCTAAAGGATACAACGCTTAAGGATGGAGAGGATAAGGCAACTCTCAAGGCTCAAAATCAGAAGTTGCGGCAATATGTTTCTAATCTACTTCACGGAACTTCACAAGCCACTCTATTCCTTCCACAAATTCTAGAGTCACCAGCTGATCAGCATCAGTTCAATCAATTGGTCATATATGGGAAGCATGTGCAAGACTGGATAGAGGAGTTCATCACTAGGGGCAGAAATGTACTTAAAGAGATGTATCAGTTGAGGTATAACGCCCATGATCTGTACCAAGGGATTTAGGGGTTTGAGCATTGTATGGCGGAGGTGAAACCTATAAACGAGATTATTATTTCAAAATTTTGGACGGCATATGATTCAGTGGTTGCAAAAGAATATAAGAGAAAGATTCTTGCATGGAGAGAACAACACCTCTTCAAGGTGAAAACTTATGAAAGAATATTTGAAGAACTAGCTGAATATAGACAGAAGGTTGTTGATGTACTCAGATTCATAAGTGTATTTGTTTCACAAATCCCTTGTCGATATCGTTGTGATGATGGCGATTTTGTTGAACTTGATGAAGTGCAAGTAGAGTTCAAGAATCTTGTTCGTGACAGTGTTGGCGTTTAAATTAGCACCTCTGGAGTGCTGATTGTAAATGTTCAGCTATTTCAAATGTTTTGCAACACTTCTTCGTTATTTAAAGAGGAGAAGTCCCTCTCTGCTGGGAGCAATGCGTAAGGAAGGGAAATGTAAACTAAAGTTCCTATCTTTTTATGCTTCAGCGGCAGGACACAAGGGTGCACAAACACAATGCGCCGTAGCTAAGCTTTTTCTCTGGTTTCTGCAGATCTCAACTACGACTAATCTAGCTTTTATCTATCCAATACCTTCAAGGTAAACAGAGCATGAGGGTAAAGGAGCGGGAATGGTTTGGTTGGATCACCTGAATTCGCCGTCTCCTGAGAATATGACCGAGGCTCTAAACTCTCGGGTATACACCAAGATAAGGTTGGTACAAGCAAACGCTCTTTACGGTAAACTAGATCTGAGACCTGCCAAGGAGGAGGGACTCCTATCCGAGGTATGGGCTAGGAAATAGTTTACAAGAAACAACAATTTTACGATGCCTTGGCCAGCGAGCTTGCTAAGGAGGAGGGGCTCCTATCCGAAGTATAGCTTGGAAGTCAACACATTAAACAACAACGAATGATAACTTGTCAATAACAAATGTCCAAGGAGGAGGGACTCCTATCCGAGGAGGGAAATGAGACAACGAGCTAGTTGACACAAGACGTGGACACAACTCAAAAAGATTGACCAAAATGCAAGCGCCTTCTGATATTCTCCTTCAAAGCTTCATCAACGAATTACAAAGGTTGGGAAAGCAAAGGCACGAAATCATGCACAATTACAATCGACCAACGAACTCTCATCCAAGAGTGAACAAATATCCGCTTTCAAAGCTGTTGGCAACAATGGTAGCAATTTTGCATAGCAAGTAAAAGTTGAACAAATAATGAGCCCAAGGCTCTTATTTATAGAACTCAAAGGAGTGGGCAACCCCAAAATCTCCTTGAGTTAACAATGAGTTCTTGCCAATCAATTAGCAAGATTTATTCCTAAAAAGGGGGAACAAGCAGTTAACTGGAAAACTACTTTAGTTAACTGAAAATCAACAAAGAATCAACTGGAAACTACTTTAGTTGACTGAAAGTAAACTAAAGGTGAACTTTAATAAAAGTATCCCTCCAAACTAGACATCCACATTTAGTAGAGATCTAAGATCCACAAATCATGGAAGCCAATTAGACATCCTTAATCAGTGGGATCTGACAATGCATGATTTAAGGAAAGTGGAGTTAAACTTGGAAAGAAGCATCAAGTTAACTCCAACTACATTTAATATCATCTTGAGTTGACTTGGAAAGAAGCATCAAGTCAAACTCAAGTCTCATAAATGCCACTTGGAGGGTGTATGGTGTCCTTCTTTGGTGCATTTATAGTTCGCCACTAATCAGCAGTGTCTCTATCCATTGATTGACTTCATCAGCTTTGGGGAGTTAATGCTCTATAGGATGATGACGTGGCGTCATAGCATGATCTCACCCGTTGTGAGTTGATTTCTGAAGTCAATACACTGAGATGCTGCCTCTTCAAACTTGGTTGATAAAGCTGCTACCTTAGCCAACTTGCAACCATCTGGATCATCAAGAAAGGTACTGCGAATGACATCCCTGAACTGGTTCTATATAGTGACCATCTTGATGTATTCTCCTCCCTCACGCTGATATTCCATGCAAGGGAAAGATATCACCAACATTCTTGCGAAGTTGATAATAGTGGCAACCACCCGTCTGTAATCAATCAACTCTATTGAATGAGCGTCATAGGCTTTCACCTTGTACGCCAATTGTTCTTTCCAAGCAAAGAGATGTTGCTTGTTTTCTTCAGAGTATATTGATTGATATGCCAATTGCAAATCTGCAATTGTGCTTTTGTCTTCAAGCCTCTTTTCTGCAATCCTTTGTTCTGATTGCTGGATCTCTGCACGAAGTCCATGTGCTCTATCCCGTAATTGGTATAGGTTTGCCAGTATACATCTACCCTTGAGAACAAACTCTTCCACTTGATCTCTCAAGTGTTTGCCGAATGTTATCAATTGTCGATGATTTTGTTCGGCGGGGAGATCTAGTAGTCCTGCTGGTAGGGCTGAGACGTTTGGTGTGCCATGTATCAAGCTGGTTATGTATGACCTCAGTTTCTGATTTTCAGCCTTTAAGGCTGCCTTTTATTTACCATCCTTAGCCATCCTTTCTTGTGCGCTCACCGAAGCTATTCCAAGAAGGTCTTCCTCCACCTGTCGTGTAGTCTTCCCGAGGTTAAGTTGAGACAAAGTGTAGTCTTCTACTTGAACCTCGTGTATGATTTTCTCTATTGGTGGGGCGGCAGTCTCTATGATGATCTCACACTGCGCATTCCTTTCTATGTGAACTTGTTTCTTCAACCTCTTCGCCGACATGTCTTGTGGGACGTGGTCGAATTCGGTAAAGTCAAGTTCATAGGAGGGTTTTTCCCTCTTTCTTCCTAGGAAGCCTTCAAGCCAAATAGAATCTCGGCAAACTTCACTAGGAGGAATGTGAGGCCCTTGAATGCTAGATGTGTGAGACTATGCTGGAGCAATGTCTCTCGGTGGCGAATCCAAGTCGATGAGGACTTGTGACCGCTGTGGTACTGGTGATATTGGTGGCTCTGCTTCCGCCAAGCAGGCGTTTACGCTGCTTTGCTTCTCTTGTTGTTGCTTACGCCGTGGCCTGCCATATTTCTTCGGCCAACTACTGCTTCTTTGAGACACCGATAGTTTCTGCTGGATCCAGGGGTAGCGATCTCTACTCTCTTTGATGCAGGGCAGCTTAATACTGCATTGATTATTTCAGGACTATCGTGGCTTTCTCCACGGTATACTCGTGTTCTAGGCTTTGTAGGCTTTGACATCCTCATCCCACCGAGGGGAGGATTGCACCATTGCTTCTGCCTAGGCTTCCTTTTTGAAGTGGAAGGTGGTGTAGACTGAACCTGGGGCGGCTCTGCTCTGTGAGGTATCACCTTCCTTGATTTCTTGTTGTCGAGATAGAGTTGGCTATTTCTAACCACTCTACTAGTTCTTTCTTCTATAGACGTGTCTTCTTTGGCATACCAATCCACTCTCGGGAGCGGTTGGGAGTCAACTGAATCTGCAAAGAATAAGGGGAGAGTGACTTCCCCTTCATCATCGGACAGGCCCTCGATGTCTGCTGAAATAAAATCAGCAATTTGTAAGAGTCTGAATCTACTGTAGTTCCTTCTTCGCACTTCATACTCGTCTTTACAATTTACCCAATAATCTTCCATAGAAGACTTATGTGACGAGTGTTGCTCGAGGTGTGCTGCATAGAGTCCTCACAGGGGATCATAGGGTCTTCTCTCAATGAGATACTTGAGGGTTAAACCTCACCGTTTCACGACTCATCATCTTAGCATCACGCATGAATCACATCTATATAGTCCCATTTCAGCGGGAAGTTAACAGGCTGTCTTCTTCTTCAAAAGCAAAGTAGACATGGACCTCAGGACAAATTTGTCACCGGGGAATTCCATGAAGACTACCCTATCTAAAGGGTATCTTGGTGGCATGGCGAGGTGACCAATGTAGCAATACACGCGTATGTAGGAGAACGTAGGCAATTGGATGAACCAATCCACCCAATCCGCCATTGCCTCTACGGTGTCTGTGAAATACGCACGTGCATCTCATGGTTAAGCTCACGTACTATGTGCATAGTGAAGAGATCACTTGTTTTCTTGAAGTGTCTTTCCGCTTGAGTAAACTCAAGACGTGTGAAATGTTCGTGAACCTTCTGCACACCTAAGGTTCCCACATTGTTCAATATCCTGAAATCACCTTGGAAGGCTATCAGGTATACTAGGTAAGAGCACATGTGGAACCTATGAGCTTCCAGATACCTAGTGATTTGTTGGTGGAGTGTGTCACTAATCAAAGTGGGCCAGTCATAATATTCCCTTCTGCCAATGATTTTAGCAATGACATAGTACATTCATGGCTAGAATTGACGACCATCTTCTTCTCCAGTGATTCTATTGAGTAGAATGATTAACACTGCGTACTCATCTTTACATTCTCCTCGTCCCAACGACTTAGGCAAGCTTTCCTTTGTCACTTTTAACCATTTTTCAGCCATTACCTTTTGACATTTGTCCTTAGCTGTCTCAAATGCCTTCTCACATTCCGTCACTGATATGACTTTGCTGTTAGGACATGATGGAATATCAAAACACCTTTCGATATTTTGAGGTTTCAGACTACAAACAATTCTTCCATCCGCTGCTCTGATTTCTCTGGTGGTAGGATTGTAATGCTTGATACAAGAGATTACAAGCTCTACGCTTTGTAGTGTGATGGGAATTGGTCACGACTGCGACAACCAGTTCTTCAATGTGCAGTATGATTTTGATTTCATGCCTTCCTAGCTGCTCCAAATCAACCTTTAGGTTTGCTGAGGTGTAAATTTGTGTCAAATTTGTTTTCAAGTAATCATGGAGTAAGACCGTCTTGGAATACCGTATTGTACACCGAGATGCATCTTGAAAAACCTAAAAGATTGGTAAGCTTGACCTTGGTGAGGATGATTTTCGAGGAAACCCTTGAAAATAAGCCCTTCAGAAGTATTTTTCCGGAAAAAGTTTGGCAAATGGGTTTTGTTAGTGCTTCAATGCTGAACAAGCCCAGTTCCTCAGAATTTTGATTCTAAAACTTTTTCGGAAAAACCCCCAAAAATAGGGGCAGCAAGTTTGCTGATTCTAGAAGATCTGACGAGATGGGTTTCTCTAGAAAATTATGTTGAATCTACAGAGTTGATGCGATGCGATGTAGCACATTTGGCACTACGTCAAATTGCAGAAAACCTAAGACGAGGAAGGAAGTAGGCGAGAAGATGGATTGAAGTTTTATCGATTCCACACGAAAAAATCTATCTCACGGGTCCAATCCTCAAAATAGCAATCCTCTTCTGCTTCAGATCTACAAGAAAAATTGAAGAACGGATGAAAACCTTGTTCAGATCTATCAATGGCGTCCTTGAGAGCTTGTGGCTGTTCTTGATCTTTTATCCTGCAATGAAATAATGAAATGGGACGCCTTCACCTTGAATATATATGTTTAAGCCTTAGATCCACAAGTTTGGGGACCTAACTCAAGCTCAAAAAGTGATTTTGGCTTGATCTAAAGTTAAAAAGGTGATTTCCACTAATTGTGGAGTGTTTTAGCCAACTTTAACTCAAAAGCTCTTGACTTTAGTCAACAAATTGACCCTTGACTTCTTTTAGGCGTCCCTTTTGGTTTCTTGCAAGCTTTTAAATATTTTCTCTCCTGAAAGCCCTCTGTTTGATCTTGAATCTAGTGTTATCTGTTGATCCTGAGATGTTGCGGACACATTCACTGCGGAGCTAGATCCAAACTGAAAAGAAGTGCCTGGGAGACATGATGATGAAAAGTTGAGTTTAGGGCTTCAAAAGAATGGGCACCTTTTCCAAGAAAAGGCTCTTTTGCTAATGCCTTGGTGAATTTTCAAACTTCGTTCTTCAGCCTTTTGAAATGACCTCTTGTGCTTTGATCTGGATTTCTCGTTGATTGGAAAGTCAGATGATTTTGCTTGATGTCTCATCAGGTACCCAGCTCTGTTCTGCCAAAAATGACTGACTTCAGAAAACCTGGATCTCAATTTAGGGTTCCTTTATTCAAGGGCGCCCCTCCTTGAAAAGGGGGCTTTTGTCTTTTGGCCTGATCATCTTCATCTGAAAAGTTGCCTACTTTGATCTGGATTATCCGTTGAATGCTCTGTCAGATGTTGGTGCTTGCAGTTGCGTTTCCGAGATCTACTTGGGCTGAGAAGATTATCCTAGGAAGCCTTTTGTCATTTATCAGCATCTGGAGGTCAAAAGAAGGTAGCCTTTCTTTTGGAAAGAGCTCTTTTTCCTTTCGAACCGCCGTTAAGCTGTGGTTTCCTGATATTTCCTCAACTGCCTCCTTTTGCTTCGTCAGTAGGTTCTTGTGATCTATTCCTCAGATGATTTATCTATTTGTTTCATTGTTGCGCGAGCAGGCAAATGTCAAGAATGAATGCCTTGGACAATCTGGGTGACTTCATTTGATCTTAAAAGATCATGGGTGCCCCTGCTTGAAAAAGGCTCTTTTCAACGTGTGAATAATCTCTCCTTCGTAACATTTCTAGAGTTAGTCAAATTTTGACCTTTTCACTTTCAGGAATATCCTTCATCAAACAGCATCATTTTTTACCTTTTTCGCCATGGTTGTGTCGTTGAAGCTTTTGAAGCTTAGCTTTCAACACCTGGTACTGGCCAATCTACCATTAATGGCTGTGGAGCTCCTAACTTTGTTCCTGAAAAATAGAAATAGACCCACTAGAGTAAAACATGTCTTTTGATGATTCTGACTTGACCAATGTGATCGTGAAGCCTTTTAATCCTATCAAAATCATTTTCAATCATTTCTGGAAAGGTCCTATTTTCGGGGGTTTCCCTGAAAATAGGGGCGAAAAACCCTAATTTTCAAATTTTCAGAATTTTACACGTGTGTTCCTTGACAAAAACCCACCAAGATTCTATGATTGGTTTGACCTAGAACTGACTCAAAATGGCATTTTAACAAGATTTAGCTCAATTTATACAGAATGCCAAAAATTTATTTTGGGTACAACAATTTGCTCGAGGTTCAAATAAAGTAACTCAATACAATCATACCTGGAATTTATAAACTTGCAGCTGCTGTTCACATTTGCAGCCAAAAAAAACAACCTTCAAGCAACCTTCAAAAATTTGAATCTCTTCAACTAGCTTGCCTTTTTGCCCAGGACTTGCGTGGTTGGCTTCCTTTAAGTTGGGAACACCTCCTTGATTTTTCTTGGATTTTATGATGCCCTTCTTCACCCAAATCGTCCCTCTTGAAAGGGGCGCCACTTGCTGCTGTAGAAGCTTAAATCTGCAGGCCGTACCTTCTTGGATTTGATGCCAATCGCTCAAGATGATAACTGAAGACACTGCCTTTCAACACTGACAATTTATGAATGATTAAACATTGAAATCCTCAGATCAATCTCACCAATCTGCTCAATTAGAACCTCTGAATGAAGTCCTCCTGTATGCCAAATTCAATGGATATCTCACCACCTCAAATGGCTGCAACATTGAAGAGTGAACGTTCTCCAATGGCTAACCAATTCAAAAACCCTTGGCTTCCTCTCTCAGATAAATTTTCATCAACTCCAAATGCTCAATCGAATGAATCCATATTTTCCCTAAAGCTGAATTATATAACTCTCAAGGAGAGGTCGATTCTCTCCAAAAAGCATTTAAAATACATATAAAATGTTATTTAATTCTTTTCATTAAATTTCACCTCTCAAAACCTTGGGATAGGCATCCAATATTTAATTGCATAATTGGCCCCCTTTTAATGATGAACTGGCCTCTTAAAGTTATAATATTAAATTATAACTTTATAATAACCCCTTTTTAATTAAAATATTAATTGGGCCATTAAAACTTTAATATCTCCTTCAATATTGCATATTTCAACAAACCGACTGAAACTAGGGTCAACTTTGTGAATCTCCATACGACCATGTGCCTTACTAAAAATAGTAAGCGTCCCTCTCATCCATCTCCTAGCTTACTATAAATAGTAAGTATAGCACTGGTGCCCTTGTGAACGCCAAACGAAAGCCAAAACTGCTAGTTTCTAAACACTGGAGATGATACAATCCTCAGAAAACCCCCTAACCATCCTCATTAGCCTACGAGGGTCAGAATTATAGGCTAAACCATTCGCAAACATGAGCATGCTAAAAAGGGGACATTACAATGTTTCTTCAAGTTATGGGGCAGGTGAAC